>JBCAUG010008726.1:0-11233 GCA_038406175.1 Haplosyllis leylae
AACTTAATTCATTACCAGACTTGTGCAAGTCTAAACTTAATTCATTACTAGACTTGTGCAAGTCTAAACTTAATTCAATCTCACCTCATGTGGGTTCAATCTCACCTGGCGTGCTCCATGTGAAAATAACATCTTTCACCTTGTGTGGAAAAATTCCCAAAATAGTCGTGAAGCAACCCCGCTTCCATCAATAAGGTACCTCTACGAGTCACCAGTTATTGGTTTATCAGCTTAATGATTTGATTCAGAGGTCCATGGTATTTGGGAATATGCCTTGGTACTTTTATGATATGCAGGCGTACTTTAAGCTGCAATCAGAAAGCTGTCATGACGTCACAAGTGCCAGCATTCGGATCATCCGATGACTCAATGTCATTTGTTTTGATGAACAACTTTTACTTTTACTTTTCAATGCTTCACATGTAGTGCCCTTCAGTCAATTATTTTAAACGTTTGTATATGAGAAGCGAAGTTATAAACAAGATGGATTTATCTTGCAAAATCATTGTTTTGTGATACGCTGATCTGGCAGATAAACTGAAACATAAATGTTCAATACGTGCCGTGGTTGGTTTGATGCTGCAACTATTTGGCCATGATTTGCAATTATTAATTCCGGTAGCCAACAATACCATCCCACAGTGAGTGTCCTTGAACTCACTGAACTCCATACCCATTTAATTAGTTTCTTATGACATTGCTGACAAACACATGATGTTCTTTTCAAATTCGGAAAATTAAAAGTAGACGCCATTGCTCTTTTTGAACTCTAGAGCCATTTTATTAACCCCACATGAGTAAATGTATATGACAGTACTGGTGTTTCAATTACATGTTGACCGTCAAAAATGCTTTAATCTCTCAAACAGTTAAGGAGTGTTTACACGTAGAGTTTTTCAGCCTGTTATTAATAACGCAGTGTTATTCTGTTAGCATTGTGTCTATGAAAAACGCACAGAACGCTGTGTTATTTAAAAATGCTGCGTTATTAATAACGGGCTGAAAAACGTTATGTGTAAACACTCCTTTGATTTGAATTGAACCTTTTTGATTCAAACTTAGGATCACACATGACTTGGATTTAAAACTTCAATTAAGACATCAAAAATTGTAATTGAAACAAATTTGAGTTGGGGGACTTTGGATAACACTTCCACGATGTGTTGGGAACAAACTCAAGTGCGGTGCGACACAATGCTTCTAAGCATTCTTGTTTTAAAAATAACGCTTCTGAGATAGATCCCCTTAAGCATTATTTTAAAATAATGCTTCCAGGACCCATCCTGGAAACGTTAATAATGTTCAAGGGATTGGGGTGCTAATAACACCTAGAGGTCATAAGCAGTTTTTTTGCTAATAATGCCTGTGAGATGGAGGTCATAGGTGTTAGGAACAGAAGCAGAAACAGATAAGTTACCGAGGCACGCCACGCCTCTTTACGGTCTCAGTAGTCTTGACAAACAACTTTACAGTGGCAGATCTAAGGTGGAGGGAAGCGCCAGGGACGTCCCCCTTTAGGGTCCAATTTTCTTCATCTTTAGTCGTGCCTGCTGCTGAGCAGAGCGACTTATCTTCTGACTTTGGTGTCTGCTTGATTGCCTGTAGACAGAGAATTTATTTTCAACTATGACACCAGATGGGTCACAAGACTGATTTCAAATGTTGACACAAGAGGGTTCTCCATTTTACTTAATGACACCAATTGTGCTTAAAAGAATGAGCAGAGTATTGAATGCTAAATACAAATGTGACTTGGTGCCAAAGTTAGTATTACTTGATATTACTGCAGCTTAGTACAGGTGCGACACAATGCTGGTAGGCATTCTTGTTGTATAGTTTTCGAGGAAAATTTTCCAAAATATTAGGCTGGAACCCACATTTTGGAGGTTCGTGCTCCTCAGTCTGGAGAATCCTGGATCTGCCACTGTTTTAAGATGTTCTTGAGTTATACGAGATTTAAATTAAGCACCTCTTAGTAAACAATCTCAATGCTTTTGGCACACAATTAACATTGAGTTGTATGTAAATGGTCTGTAAATTGTGACTCCTTCACATGAATCCATACTGCCATCATAGATGCCCTCATAAACACTGTATCTTGCAGATTGAAATAAGTTTTTGCATTAAATATTTCTGGATTAGCAATTTCAACCATAAACATTTCCAAATATCCCTGTCTCAATGTAACATTTGCTGTTAGTCATCATTCAACAACATATATTCAGCAAAGGCTTCAACATACAAGATCCCTTTAAAGCTGCAAAGGTTACGTATTCATGGAAAACGTTCTAAGTACACAGCTACTCTTTGTTGTGAACTTCTGAAGCATTTTAAGACATGAAGTCCTCAATATCAAAATAATGAAAAATTGTGGCCATCTAGAAATTTAGTTTCGAGAAAATTCTACCCATGAATAGTGATGAATTCTGAAATGAACATCATGGCAATCTATTGAAGTTCTATCAGACTGAACAACCAAATAGATGTGTAAAATGTATTGGTAGAAATGTTAATTTCATGGTTATAGTACATAGTTCTACAAAAACCATGAAGTTGTCAAAATGATGGCCTAGAGCTCTGACAAAGTTATGAACAAACACCTTAGAATTACTCTTCTAAATTGTGGATACCAAACTTGTGGTACTATCAAGCAAAATGAAGATTTAGCAGTTCGATGAAATATTTCGCCATAGAGAATGCATTGTACGTTTCTTCATGAAAATTAACAATCTTTACTTTACTTGAATTAGCCAATAATGCAACAAGCTCAACAGCAGTGAACCATCAGTGAAGTAACATATACTACAATACATTGACACTCCTGACTGACCTTTTGCAATAATCCTTGTATGATGAAATATCAATCAGTCTTGACAAACAACAATCAGACATTTCTTGAATCGCTAAATATATTACCTCTTTCAATTTCTCTAATTAAGATCTAACTGAGGTTTATTTACCTTGCACCATGTTCAGAGAGAAAATGACTAAAATCGCTGAATTCAAAACTTTCTGGTCCCCTAGGGTCTTAGTACTAAGTAACACAATTTACAATTCAGAAAGGTTGCTGAAAATAGACACCAGCACCTTTGATGTTGTTTTATCTTAAGCTGGTGATGTGTTGCAACTATCAACTTTGATACTTCAAAAATGAAAACAGTTTTCATAAAAAAATATTGTCAAAGTGATGAATAAAAACGTCTGTGAAGAATATGAAGTTGAATTACAGCTTCACACGATGAGGTATTTCAATTTGAATTAGAGCTTTAAATTATCCCTTTCTTCAAAATAATCGTATTCAAATTAATAATGGGAATTGAACAGGGATTTAATTTAGTTCTGAATTTAATGCTTGGAATGATCTATTTCTGTGGATTAACTCTGAGCGAATAAAACGTGACCGTCTGTACATTTCTTTCGACTTCGGGAAATTGAAAGTCTGAAATATATTTCAACACCAGGGTAAGTTACGAATGTATTATATATTTATTTATTTGTATTATTTGTACATGCTTACAGAGTATTTAGTGATCGACTTATTGACGATAAGGACCGAGAGGCATTTGTACAAACGTTATCGGAGAAACTGGGAAGCCTGTTTGACCAAACTTTCCACAACATTTGTCCGAACAAACAACCGCCAATATTCGGTAAGTCACGATATAACACTATTTGTTTTCTTCCATTTATTTTTGCACTGCCAGCAGCGCCACTTTGGAGTGAAAGATACAGCAGAACTTGCTTTGTAAGGCCACTTTAAATTGCGTATAAAATCTGTCGTAAAAGACACGTATACTGAAAATGGAAATGAATGTTAAAGGCAGGTGACCTTACAATACAGTGACTTAGGTTCTACTACACTTATTTGAATTTGCATGAATGCTTTTAGTTGAAATTTAATCTTTAAAGATGTACAAAAAAACCCCAATTATTGTTGAGATGGAGAAATTGAGTTTCTAGCGCTGCTCCGTTGCCACTTACATGTGTTCAATTCAATGCAACATTCGTTCTACATTATCAGTTAAAGGGAAAAACTGAAAAGTAAATCTTCAAAACTCTGCGAACAAACTATTTGAACGTATCAATAATAACTTTTTTCCCGGACAGCTGTGACACATTTTTTGATGAGTATCTACATTTTTCAGGATAAATTTTCATTAACGTTCTCGGAAATAGTTAGTAAGCGATTCATAGAGGATGTTAGATCGTAACATTTGGTTCGGTCTGGTATTAAAATTTATTTTCAGCTGGTTATTTGGCATATATTTAACTGATAAAATAATATGTGATAAATGTCATTGGGAGTGGGGTGCTGATCTATGCTGTTTTACATACCTCGTTATATGACAGCCTAGCTTTAAACAGCAAAAGAAAGGTCACAACACAAAATTAATGATTTTGTTTTTCTACTTCGGTTGGATTTTATGACGAAATGTGTTTTCAAACTTGGAAACTAAAAATTCCGTACAAGTGTTCTTTTCGAACTTAAGAAAGATGTATATATATATGACCTTGAGAAACCAGTCAAAAATCTTTTTTGCTCAACTGTTTAAAATAGAAAAGATACACTGAGATGTTAATCAGAGCATGCACACCAGTGGGAACGTTTATCGTAATTCAAGTAATTCCGTAAACTAACTTTGAATGGCAAGCGAGGACTTTCTGCGTAACGAAAACGATAATTCATTTATTGTTGCGCAGATCCAAGAAAAAAATCATGCGAAAAAAAACGGGGATCTCAAGATGGAGACACAAACAATAAAAATGCCAGTAATTGAAAAAGTTTAACTGTGCGGAAGATAGGTATATTGAATTTTACGATGAACTATTCAATTTTACCCATCTGATTACATTGTCTTCGAGTTCATATGTAACCACGGAAAGTAACGGAATTGGGTTGTTAAAATGGTAACACAGTCAGCTGCCTCCATACCTGGTTTGTAGTTGAGAGTTCACAGTGCATTCAAAGTTAACTTTCTTTTGATGAAGGGTGATGAAATATTTGATAAATTGGTAATTTCAGTACTGTGTTATCTTTTTCTGATTCCTTCAAACAGTTTTAATTTTTAAAAAAAGTTTTCTTGTCACTCAGATGGGCAGCAAAAATCTGCCGGACTTAGTAGTAGTCTATTGACACGAGTTAGCACTGTTTGTTTCTGTGACGGATAGTTCATCTATCGTTTCCCATTCTATTTCACAACATCATCATAATCTATCGTCTTCACTCCGTCTCCAGTTTCCCCACTAGGATCCGTCATTTTCATCACATTGTCACCAGCTTGCTCTTTTTCCTCATCTCTTTCGTACGTTATTTCACCCTCAGGATTTATTTCTTCACATTCCATCGTTTTCACTTCGTCTCCTGTCTCCCCACTGGCATCCACCGTTTTGGTTTCATCTTTAAAAGCATGCTGTTTTTCCTCATCTCTTTCGTACGTTATTTCACCCCCAGGATTTGTTTCGTCACGACCCATCGTCTTCAATTCGTCTCCAGTTTCCCCACCAGGCTCCGCAATTTTCATCTCATTGTCGACAGCATGCTGTTTTTCCTCATCTCTTTCGTACGTTATTTCACCCTCAGGATTTGTTTCGTCATGACCCATCGTCTTCACTTCGTCCCTAGTTTCCCCACTAGGATCCGCCATTTTCATATCATTGTCGACAGCATACTGTTTTTCCTCATCTCTTTGGTACGTTATTTCACCCTCAGGATTTGTATCGTCACTTTCCATCGTCTTCAATTCGTCTCCAGTTTCCCCGCTGAGATCCGCCGTTTTCGCTTCATTTTTAACAACAGGCTGTTTTATCTCATGTGTGTCGTACGTTATTTCAATCTCGCCTATTATTTTGCAACATTCCAGCGCCTTCACTTCTCCCCCCTGCCCACTCGGATCCGCCGTTTTCGTCACATTTTGAACTTGAACACGTCGCCTTTTTTTTCTCACGGCTGTCGTACAATATTTCTACCTCGTCACTGTCATCCATCATTTCTGCTTCATTGTTACCATCAGCATCGGGCTCACGTTTTATCTTGTCAACATCTATTATCGTGGTAGTATCTGCTTCATTGATGTTCTTCATCATTGGTTCAATTTTTGCCTTCTTGGCAACAGGCATTTTGGGATCATTTTCGCCCACGTCACTATCCGAGTCGATCTCCAATTGGTACGTTTCCATTTCTTGATCTGGCAGAGCAGTTTGTTCCTGCAAGTTTCCACCGGAGATCAAACGCTGAAAGTGTGGCACCCATTGGGGATGAACCGCCCACCGATTGAAGCCCTTGTCTCGTGTGGGCACTTTGACAAAGCAGTCGTGAAGCGACAGATTGTGTCGTATGGAATTTTTCCAGCTGTTGGCACTTGGCCTCTTTTCGTTAAAGCCAGAGTTCTCGTACTCATCGTAAATCTCTGCCAGAAGCAGACTGCCTTTCTTCAGTAGAATTCCTGCTATTTCTGCACAGTAGGATTTCCTGTCCTTGTATCTGTTGAGTTTCCATCTCTTTGTTTTGTTTAAGCCTGTCCTAATCGACCCTGGTGCAGGTGCGTTGCCGTGAATTTCTGTGACTAGCCTTCTTTCTGTCTCTGAGAATATTTCTTCATGATAATCAAAGAAATGGCTTGGATCTGAGCAAATGCGTGGGTCTCTATGTAGTTCGGGCGGCCACTGACCGCATTTAAAACAAGGATGCTTGTACCGCGAAAAGTTTTTGTCCCTTTGGGCAAGAGGCACTGCCTCTATAATATTTTGCCGCTCATGATGAGGCCATCTGTATCTCAGGTTTGTAGATGAGTAAATATTTTCGGGTGAAATTGTTTTCTGATACGAGTATTCTGTGTTTTGAAGCCAGTCACTGTCACAAGACTGTGGCGACTGAATGGTTGAGTTGTAACTTTTGTCAGAAGGTAATACTTGTTTGTGGGAGTCGTCCTGTGACAAAGATCGAATCTCTGGTGAAAGGCTGTGTTCAGAGCCAACTCTAGTATGGTTTGTAGCAGTGGTTGTTGTGGGCGACCATTCTGAAACCCTGTCTCTTGTTGTGAGGTCAATTAATTTTGGTGAATAGCTTCTGTCGTTAACCCCATTCATCTTCCTTGATAAATAATTTTGAATGGCTGCATTCATTAATTCTCTGGACCATCTTTGGTTTTGACCCTGTATGGATCCGTTTAGTGAATCTCGGTACATTGGCGAGAACACTGCTCTCGCGGACCAAGTGACGTCAGAATGACCTCTCCCGGAAGTCGCATCTTCTGCACCAATGGCTGATTCGGGAGACCGGATGTGGTAGTTCTGGGGCACAGAGCGTTCACTGTTGCACGACCGATCTCTGTTGTCAGTATTTCCAGAGCAGCGACTTAAATTGCCGGTTATTCCTTCTCTGCTGAGGTACCTTTTGATGACTGACGCCATGTCGTCCCCGGACCATCGCTGATTAGAGAATAGATCTATTTTGCCTTCCGTGGATGGGGATCTCCATTCAGTGGAGTTGTCCGGTGTTTCGGAGGCCCACATGCCACCAGAAGCACCGTGTTCCTGACTGAACCCATTGCTCTGCGGATCTGATTGTTGCGTGTTTCGTGAGTGTAACACCAGGTTTAGGGGCTCATTGTTTTTTGTTTTTTCCATGGACAATAGTTCATCATCGTCGCAGATATGAATAACTTTGTCTGTTTCGTCATCGTCGCAGATATCAATAACTTGATGGAGATCCGGACCGTTTTCCTCCTGGAAAATGCGAACCAAAAGCTCAGTTTATCTCGTTGAATAAGTTATCCAAGAAAACATAAAACATTGAACTGATTGTTGGCCCAAAAGAATGGAGCTAATAAAATACGAAAAGGTATGGAAACGTATCATTTATTGTTGGAAACATTGATTTTTGTTTCATAATAGACTGGGTTCAGATCAGGTCACAAAACAGGAGATCTGAAAGGGAATTTCCGGAGGAGCCTACAGGTGGAAGGTTGACTCAATAGCACTAATCTTATTGCAATGCAGTCATAAATGAATGATTTTACAAAAAAAAACTATTTACTATTTTGTTCGTAGTTCCCTTGGTGAAAGAAATTCAAACCAATGTCTTGTCAACTTTTAATTTAATCGAAGTGTCTCAAACTTACTTGAATTGGCTTCATTACTGCTGCTTGCTGAGACACCAACATCATATTTTTCTTCTGTCCTCAACTCGTTCGTATGGAAGTCGGCATCGGATCATAGCATCGTCAAACGGAGCTGGAATAAATGACAAATATGATAATATTATGACGCTTTCATGTCAAAACATGCATGAAAAGTTATTCAGATAAAACATGTTAATTATTTAAGGCAATATATTCATTCATTGGTTAATTATTTGTCATAATTAAAAAAAGCAGATTTCCTTTGTCCCGTGGTCCGTGTTTAATTTACGCCACGTACCATTTCTGAGACAGTCGGAAGCAGATCCAATTGTGGCAGAAAGCTTTGGTGCCAATAAAGGGACAGCTTCGGCGTCGTATTTTTATTAGTCGCTCCTGCTGCTGATGACAGCAGAGTGACTTATCTTCTCTGTATGGTGTCTGTTTGCTTGCTTGCTGCCATGATTGTTTGAATGTAGACAGAGAATCTAATTTCAATTATTAACAACAGGTGGCTCACAAGGCTGATTTCATTTCATGTATTAACACTAGATGGCTCTTCATCTTACTTAATGACACCACATGTACTAAATGATAGCAAATATTTGAATGCTTAAACATTGCTTGATACACATATTACAATTCAGTATTTCATAAAACTTGGTATTTGATATCACTATAACTTATTCATATTACCATAACTTAGTGCAGGTGCGACACAATGCTGGTAGGCATTCTTGTTAATAACATTAATTGTTTATTAATGTAATGTTTTTTTTTCACAATGACTTTGAAAATATGGCTCGAATAAGTTATTAATTACTCTCAATTACCACCAGTTTGGAAACCCTTGTCTGTTTATTTCTGACGCCTCGACAGTATTGAACATTTGATTCAGGCTAACAAGCTTTAAGGGTTTGCACGGTATATAAAGCATGACAGCCAGCTGCTGCATGCAGCTTTCATTTTGATTTTGTTGACAACAACAGAAATTGATGCACGAAAAGGTTATTTTTGTACCTTTCTTCAGGACAGTTGTTAATGAAAAGGCAAACGCACGAAAGTGCACACTACCCGACGTCATAATGTCTTCACGGTTACGCAGGGGTATTTGCTTACTTTCACTCGCAATTAATGCTAACAACATGACAACCACAGTAAGCCTAATATAAACCTGCAATTTAGAGCTTCATAAGTCAGTAGAACACCGAAGAAAACTCTGAAGCTTAAGATCGTATAAGCCCACGTCGTTGGTCGTAAAAGCTACACGTACTAACGACTGAGCTGAGATTTTTATCAAAACTTCATAAAGAAAAGGAAAAACCCAGAAGAAACTGAAACCAAACAAAATAATAGATAAAACGATAAAACCAAACTGTCCTGCTGTTGTTGCTTTTGTTAATTATTTGATAAAAATCCAGGTATATGAGTCCACCAGTGGTCCCTTTTCTAGGCCGCATTGCCCTGCTGTTCATTATTTATGTAATCAAGTGGTACAAAAAATGATAGTGTTATTATGAAGTAAGATCTTTGCGCAGTAAAATTAAAATAAAGGGGGTCAAGGATAACGCTTATCAAGATCAACAAAATCAAGTGCTGTAACAATGCAGAAACCGTTTATCATTTCACCCAAATGGTAGCAATTAAAATGACATCAACTAATATCCAATTTCAGAGCATAGCTCGTCTCTTTTTGATTAAAAAGAACAGACAAAACATAACAGTGCTGATGAAATACTATTATATTTCATTTTTTATCAGACATATTTCATTGCCTCATTTTACATGATGGTAAATTGTTTGACAAATAAATCAGAGATTTATCTCTTGTGTCAAAGAGAGAGTTTTTTTCTAAACATCTGCAAAAATGCCAGATGAGCCAAAGTTACATACAGATGCTAAAAATACACAATGTCTTGCTTATTATAAATTCGGCCAATTAAAGCAAATCGTACTGTCATATTCTTTTAAAGTACCTTTAGGGTATCTTCAAAAATCCTATCTTGTGATTTTAGCAGAAGGCTAGATCAGATAATGTCGCCTTCAACTGATTTATTGGTGTTCAAAGAATTCGAATTAATCATCCAGTTAATACGAGTCAGTGTGTTTTTTACTAAATCAAACAACTAGAAGTATTTACAAACGAATAAAGGACCTTCACTGGTGACTCGGTGGGCCACCCATGCCACATTTGTAGAAATTTGAGCAATCAACTAAGGATGCCTTGTCAGTAAGTAAACCTCGAGATCAAATGTAAATAGTGTTTTTGTTTGGAACACAAATAGAGTGACCTTTTGTGCAATCGCTGAAAAACAATAATTCTTTGAAAGATACCCGAAATGAAAAAAAACTCAGATTTAGGCGTTGTCGAATTTCAACTAATGATGCTATTTGCAGAAATCTGCGTTGAACAATCCTAGAAATATACCATGGGAGTTCAAAAGGTGGGCAGGTTCCCACAAAAAATTCTTGAGATAAGTGATCGTAAAATTTGCATGAATGTCTTGCAGAAACAAAGCCAACAAACTATGAAGTTACTACCCACAGCTATTATTTTGTCCATTTGCACAGATATAATATTTTGGAGATAGTGCCCCTGTGAGGTCCTTGGGGATTTCCATTTTGGTTCACAGAAAATTGCAAATGTTTGTTCATTTGTACACACGCCAGATCCAAGCAGTATTTTTGTATTTGTTTTAGTTAGTAGATCAATCTGGTGCCAAACAGAGAAGTACTAAGTGTGCACGAATAATAATAGAAACAAAAGGAAATTCAAAGCCTACCTTTTTACATTTGTGCATTTTCACCGTTCAGTTCACTCTTTATAAATCCTGACCGTGTATTTTCTAACCGATCTCATATCGTCATATTGACTCTTCCAAACAACAGCTTCTAATTCATTGGGTGTATTGCTGACACTGAAGCTGTTTGTGTTTTTCACAAAGCGTACAATACACGTATATCTTTTGTATCGCATATAAATGCCAGTTAAACTGTTAGACTGTCATGAATAATGAATATATCTGCATTAGATTCACGGCTGTCGGAGTCCCTCCCGACCAAGGCCAAGGCCACTGCGTGACCTTGTATATATACCATGCCCCAGCCGACCAGCG
>JBCAUG010008737.1:0-11233 GCA_038406175.1 Haplosyllis leylae
TCCTTATTACTGCAACTATTTTACTGCAGCTTCCGAGAACCTCGCATTGAACAAACGGGCATGGCAGAGTTCAACCCACGGTAGTCATACGTTTGAACCAACAGCAGACAAAGCTATCGACGGGAACCTGCACAGTGTTTTTGAACGCATGTCATGCACTCACACCCAGTGGGAGTCTCAACCGTGGTGGATTGTGGATCTTGGCGAAGAGTTCCTTGTGTCAGAGGTCGTGATCACAAATGTACTCGACCACCATAGTAAGAGAAACATCACTTTACATAGTTTCTAGTGTATCATTTGCAGATTTGTCTAGCATCGCCTTTGATGAAGAAGCTTTTCAGAATTAGACCTCTTGTATGGTGATTACGATGGGCCTTGCAAATCAAGAATATTCAACCGAAGAAATTCAGACAATTCGCCTTTTTATAAAGCACTTTGCCACATTCAAATTATTTTCACTGAAACAGTAGCTCCTAGTTGTTTAATTTAACCCTTATTACTCCCCGATTGGCATGTTATCCATTGTTCTTAAAAGTTAATTATTTTTCATTACTCCCCACCTGGAGAGGCAATTGTTCTCCTTAGCAGTAGCTTAATCTTGTTGTGGCACCTGCCAAAATGTGAAATCTGTCACTGAGTGACATATATGGACTCACTCTCTCTCTCTGCTCATTTGGTCTGTATTCAGTGAAAAATTCTGTCTAGAAGCTGTTCTTTTTGCTTGTTGTCTCTGTTCATATGAATGTATTGGCCTTCTAGGACCACCACACCCTACCTAAGTGAAATATTCTCTCAAAACTTGTATACAAACAACAGCTTTTAGACAGAATATTTCACAGTGGGAGGGTGAGCTGGTCCTTTTTACCTTTCTTTTGAAGAATGATGAAACATTTTGAGTACTCCTTGATAACCATATGCACAAGAAAAATATTCCAAAAACATTCAAAATTTTCATATTTTGAAGTGTTAACTTGCTCCAAAATTTGATTTTGATGCTGCTTCTTAGTACTCCTCACTTGAAATGAAACTTCTCACCAAACACACAGAAAGCAGTGAACTAAGTTCAACACAACTCAATATTTTAGCACTTTTATTGTCTTTACTGTTCACAGAACTCCAAGACAATCAGAGTGTAAGTCATTTAAACACCTCAGACTAGTGTTCACATTCCAGTTAACCCTTTGCTCCCTTTGGGACCTCTGGGGGTTAATTTTCATGGAACACTAGTCTTCTGGTGTTTAAATCTTATATACCTTGATCATGGCTGTTGTCATAAACAACAGAAAAATATTGTATTAAATTGGTGGTGGACACCTAAATTAAAGTAGCAAAGAATAAATATGCTTAAAGAAAATGGAGTACATAGCAGTTAAGCATAATCATGGTATGGTCTGAAAATCAACCAAGATCCCTGATCTTTTTTATATTTTGAAAAAATGATGTTGCATCCTTGACCCAATTGGTGGTACATGCAAAATGATATCATGGGAGCATTCTGTGTAAACAAATTCCAACCAATGAATCACCCTGAAGGAACATCACCAATTTCTGACTAAAACGGAGATATCACAATTTCTGACAAAAGCTTTACAATGGAAGTATATGGGTTTTTCTGATTTTGAATGGTGCAGCATCCACTGGTGACCTTACAAGAGTAATGTTTGCAATAGAGATTGCATATTAGTGTTGTAATCTGAGTGACCTGGCCATTTTTCAAATTTTCAATTTAGAAGTAGGTTAGAAATGACAAAACCAAGCACATCCTCAGAAAGTTCTGAATAATGACCAATCAGTAATTTTGACAACTTAAACTTCCTTCACTAACTTCGGAGAAGGTGTCAGAAATAACTGACTGGAATGGGCTTTGCAATAGTAAAATTAGGAGAGTCAGAAATTACTGATTGATAAAACCAGTTTGAACTGGTTTAAACCAGTTTGTGTGCAGTTGTCAGAAATTACTGATTGACAAAAAAGGGGTGGTCACACTAATGTTTATTTTCATTGATTCCCTGCATATTTACATCTAAATCTTATTTGGTACAAAATTCCATTACAGAATCCTTTCAAAGTATGTAATGATTTTTAAAGTGGAAGCTCAGATGTCGGAGATATTTGTGGATTTTTCAGGGGAAAAATCCCAGAAAAATTCCACCCATTGACTTCAATGGGTCAGAAATTACCGATATTGTCATTTTAGTCTGAAATTGGTGATGTTACTGCAGGGTCTGAATGCAGGTTAAAGTAGGCCTGTTTATCATAAAACTGCCAAAGGCCCTTAACATCTTAACATCTCAAGATGTTAAGGACCTATCGACTCAATGACTAAGGTTGCTCTAATGAGCCGCCAATAATCCTCTGCCATATTGTCACCAGTATTATTCCTCCATGTGATAATCCTCCAGAGGCCTGTGGAGTCATCAGATTTTATTTCTCTAGGATTTGACAGCAGTTTTTCATCGGAGTTCTCAGTCTGTGCACTGGGCAAAAAGAGTGCATAATTAATATCATAAGCCTCTAAGAGGGCATCCAGATTGATAGAAAATACACCAGCTTTAACACTTGAAAGCTTTGTTGTTTACTTCTCAACAGGCAGTGGTAGCCTTCCTCCTTGAGGGGTGAGTCTGCCAGTTATGACTTGTGAAAAACAAAGACAAAGTAGGTCGCTACAAAATACTAATAAACAGCTCTTACATTCATGTGTCACATTGTTACAATTGCAGTCACATTGAAGTACATTACTATTAGGAGGAGGGCTCCCAGGGGGCTGTCAGTGAGAGAGTGGCCAAAACACTCCAAACAGTCCAAAACATCTGGTTAAGACAGTTACTATCTTACTGAGCCTGGAGGACCACTGCTACTTCCTGGAGAGCTGGAAAGCTGCAATGCAGTTACAGGTAAAATATAAATATATGGGCTGAGTCAGGCTGATTAAGTTCATTTATTTACACTAGTTTTGTAGCTGCAAACAGAATAACAGGTTAAATAGGATGGCAGCAGTGTGCTAACATCTCAAGTAGAACTTGGAGTGTACAGAATTCTCAGAATTTCCCTACAAGGCTTCATGAATTTTCATGTTTTCACTAGGAGGGCTGTGAGATGCACTGCACTCTGATAACCTGAGAAGTTCCAGTGTATGGCAGTAGAGTGAATAGTCTGGTGTCCAACCTGTCTCTCCTGAACTAGGCTTTAACAATGGGTTGTAGCACCAGTGTCTCACTCTACCATAACAAAATAGTTCCTTCCAGAGAGTTGTGACAGGAGCTGCCCTCCTGTCCTCCTTTAGGTAATGGAACACACTAAGTGTGATTAAATCCTCTTTTTAAACTGAACTATAGCTTATATAGCTTGTGATGGAGGGAGGAGTGTAGGAATATGTCTGAATTAAGTGAGTCACTCAGATGTTCAGTAACATCATTGATCTTGCTTCTGATTAGTTTATACATTCTAACACACATTCTGCATGCTGATTGATCCAAAATAACCATCACCAGAATTGGGGGTTGTCAAGCCCAAATTGAGCAAAAAACATGATTCCAAAAGCACACAGCCCTCTCTACACATTGCAACAATATTCTATTAACAGTTTTAACATTTTTTGCAGGAGTCTCTTTCGATTAAAGGTGTACTTTAAGAAATTTATTGCTGCAAGTGGCCAATTACAGTTCGTGAACGTAGTTCAGTTGATGTCACTCTATTGAAGTGACAGAAGATCTGAATTGTCTGATTATGTCACTGCTGCCACCAAGTTCCTTTTGAACTATTCCCTTGCAATAGTGGCACAATAGAAAAATTCAGATCTTGTGCTAATAAATGCTGCGTACCCTCCTCCTGGAAACTCAAGTTTCCAGTGTGGAAAGGAGAGGATTCATTTGGCAAGAAAGAGTTGCAACTTGCTATGGACAACCCTCTGGAGGGTACCAAATAGACTTATTACCAGTGTGGAATGACCAATAGACTAAGATAGTACACTGATCCTGCATCAACCTTTCCTGGTTACAGTAATCTACTTTCAGCTTGCCCTAGGCAAGAGGAATCACAGGCACCTCCTCAACAGAATTGTGTGACTAAGAAATGTGAAGTGGTACCTAATGTAACAGGTTGAGAATTAACTCATGAGAAAACTTGAGGAGAGGAGCGAAACTGCAACTGTATTTGGCTTCCGTTGGCCAAAAGAGCGTCATTCCGTGTCTCAAACAGCTCCTCAAGCTTTCCTGCCAAAACCCCTGTATGGATCATGCCGGGATCACAGTTTGATCACGTGAGGATCATGCGCACCCTTTTATCTCCTCAAACCAACATCCAATCAGTGCAAGGACGGCACATGCACCATCCAGGTAGCCAATCAGCAAATCGCGTGATGAGTACAACCAATCACCATCTGACATGTGGCATTGTATTCCTACTCCATCCCCTCCAGAACATAACCAAACAAATTATTGATTCTGAATTCTGTAGTTGCTTCATTCAATAACATTGCTTTTCTTCTGTAGAGTACAAATATAACAGAAATGGTCGACGCGTGTAGCTCAAATCCAAGACTAATAATCTGGATCCACTACCGATGTGTTGGTAAGTACACTCACAACATGGTTCTCGTTGATAATTTTGGTTTAAAAATGTGGTGAGAATGGATACTAAGTAAAGAAAGGCTGATCACTTGTAGTTTTGTCCTTGAGATGTTTAAACAAGACCGCCTCGCATTAACATTATGAAGCAATACCTACCATGGTCTCCCCTCTTACCCTAGGTGGGAATACAGTCATTTTGTTCAGGTACCAATCCCTTCATCCCCTCTGCCCCACCCCAAGACAGGACCAGGAGAGGATGTGCCCTCTCTATCCCTCCCTAGACAGGTTCCGGACCCACCCCCCCTGCCCCACACAGGACTTGGATAGGACCTGTCCAGAAGGGTCTTGAACAGGATATACCCTACGCCTCTCCCCTCGTGGACAGAATTACACACGGGTGAAAACATTACCTTCCCTCTACAGACGTGGTCGGTGCATGTTTTCATTAAACAAAAATGCATACACAAATCCGTACTTGCCTCTGGTCTTACAATTGTCAGTAGAGGTTAGCGATATCAAAATCTGTGTAGAGGGTGTTGATATCTCACTGTTGTGGAATCTTTTTTCACATTTTGATATTTGCAAGAATACACTTCTATCACATATCTGTTTTTTATTACACAGATCTATCAGAAGTAACTACTATGTCCGAAACCACAACACCAGAGGTCACTACAACAACCACGGGGCTTGCGATAGCGTCAACTGAAACAGGTGAAAATCTAATTACATGACAATTTTATCTGGCTTCACATCATGACTAATACCTATCAATCAATACCAAATTATGTCTTCAGGGTCAACATAACAATGTTAAATGGTCAATCAAAACATGTTATTTCGACAATGTATATTTTCATACATACTTTACTCCATCAGTCACAAAAATGTGACCAAAACGTGCACCGTCACACACAGATGTGATGGTAATTTACCCTAATTGCTCTTCCATTTGTTTTCTTTTGTTTTGATTTAATTTGTGTAATTTCAGGATATTATAACTCAATGGTTAAAGGGCTTTCCTACTTTTTTCATAAAAATTGTGAACTTTACAACCATAAATTAAATGTATACAGCTTGAAACAACATAGATCTAAGCTAAGCTTGGCAAAAATTGACAAGTCACATCAAATCAAAACCAAAAAAATCAAACATTTTCACAGAAATCTCGAATGGAACCGTTGAAAGCCCATTTTACTGGACAAAGCGACCCATTTAGCAAACACACTTAAAACCAAAAGACTCCAACCAAGAGTGATAAGAGTTCTTTTATTCAACTCGATCGGAACCCGTTCTACAAGTACTCCTCTGAAGTTGTTCTGAAGCTGTGAGGCGATTTCGGGTTGTGTGCAAACGTATTTGTGTTTTCGACTCCTCCACAACCCCACGGATTTCTCAGATTTTTCTCTTTATTTCTTGAGTTTTTTTTTGTATTTTTGAATGGGGTCAGATAATACTTCGCTTTCGGAACTGCAAAGGAAATCTTCTTTGGTTTTCAAATTTAAAATGAATCCTTTACTTCCTCGTTTCAGCACCTTGCACACAGCGGTCCTCATCATTTGCTTTATCTTGAGGTTCATACTAAATAAAACCATGCTTTTCAATTTCAGACGGAAACATTTAGGAACCAAATGCATACTCCAATTCCAATGCCAATTTAAAGAGAGTGCCCCAAAATATCCCTCCAAATATAATAAAAATTGATCTCAGTGGAAATCAAATCACCTCCTTGTCTAGTGCAAGTTTTCCCCAAGGTTCTAAATGGGAAACATTAAATCTCACCAACAACAGGATAAGAATTATGAGGAAGGCAGCCTTTGTGAATCTTAACCAGTTGAAGGAGCTTTCTCTTAATGGACATGAAATTTCAGAAATTGAGAGTGGGGCCTTTCGAAACTTAGACCACCTGAAGATTCTGACCCTGAATGGTAACCCTCTGTGGAAAATCAGGGGAGACATGTGGCAGGGTCTTCGGGCTCTTGTCATCCTTTGTATCAGAACTGTCAACACCAAACCCAAGCCAAAAGCATTTCAAACCTAGAAAGTCTTTGGAATTTAAGCCTTAATTTAGAACACCTGAAACAATATAAATCTTACTACCTAAATTCAAGTAACTTCCCCAATACTTGAAACAGTCAAGCCAAATTTGAAATTGATATTGGAGGAGGGATGAAAGTCTCCTGCGACAACAGTTTCTGTTTCCTGAACAACATGCAGAAGAAAGGTCTCATTGGAGGGTTCATGGAAAATGGCAAACCAATTCCAGACCCTGTCTGTAGCATCAATCAGAACCCGTTCTGGAAGTACTCCTCTTTAAACTGCAACAGCCTTAGTAAGTGATCCACCAATAAACAAGTAAGTTCTCCTGTGGGAAACTACAAGAGGCTTACTGCCCACAGTGTAGCCCATCCGGGGAAGTGTAGTACCCTAATCTTGACCAGGCTACAGGAAAGGACCAGGGACAAGAGGCCTGATTGGGGTACTCCCTCCCTTGTGGACAGATGGATGCCTGTGAAAACATTACCTTCCCCATCCTTCATATGTGTTTGATAACGATACATTATTCGATTAACATTACAAAGCATACTGACCACACTCCCCATCCTGGGAGTGAGAGCGGAGAGGGCCTCTTTCTAGTCATCCTCCCTGTCTTGTCATTATTCGTTAGTTCTTCATGGGAGGCCTCCCTCCGATCTTATCCTTCCTGACAGAAGGATGAAGCCTTCTTCCTGCACCATGGTGTAGCAACCCCCCAACCCCCATGTGAAAAGATAGAAAAAGAAACATGATTAAAAAGCTTTAGAGATTGAGATTTCAGAGAAACTTAAACTTAAACTTTATTAAACTTATATAGCGCCCCTACAGTAATACAACTATCAGCGGCGCTTTACACTGGTAACAGCTATTACAATTACAATAATTTCACTTACTCTTACATAAATATTTACCATATAGATAGACTTTTAAATGTGATTTAAAGGTTTCAAATGACTCGATTTGATGTAAGTTTTTTGGCATTCCATTTCAATACTGAGGACCAACAACACTGAAACTTCTTGCAGCGAATGTCTTACTTTTAGTCCTAGGTACTACTAGTTTATTTGCACAATCTATATGAGATCTTAATGTTCTCACAGGTATTGGAATCCTTGTCAATAAGTTCTTGATATATTCTGGGCTTTGATTGTCAAATATAGCTTTGTGAACAAGACTTAGTATTTTATATTCTATTCTTGCACAGACCGGTAACCGGTTCAGTTCTTTCAAGGCCTCGGTAGAACTGTCAAATTTACATTTATTAAGCACTAGTTTAGCACACATATTCTGTATTCTTTGGAATGTTTTAATTGTTGTGTCGGGAACTCCAGCTAAGATGCTATTACAATAATCTAGATGTGACATGACTAATGTTAAAACAAGAGTTTGACATGCATCAGCTGTGAGGTACTTCCTGATGGATTTGATTCTCTTAAAGTTATACATAGCAACTTTGGCCTTCTGTCTTACATGTGTTTTCATCGTTAGTCCTGTGTCAAGCCAAGCACCTAAACATCTTACTGAATCAGATCTGTATATCAGCTTACGGTCAACTTCTAGGTGGTTTCTACTAACTTTGCTTATTTGCTTGCTATACCCGAACAACATAAATTCAGTTTTTTCTGGGTTTAGTTTCAGCCTCATTTGGTTCATCCAGTCTTTGGTGTAGTCCATCGCTTTTTTAACTCACTTAGTTTTAATTCTTGGGCTTCGTGATCTCCTGCTCTGAATGAATTTCTAATTAGATGATCATCTGCAAATCCTTGCTGTATTACACTAGTAGGTAGGGCATTTTTATACAGTGAACAATAGGCCACAAAGATGTTTGCACCACTAGCAGAACCTTGCGGTACACTGAATTTTAAATCCTTTGGCTGTGAGTAACTCCAGTCAATACAGACCTTGAATCGTCTAGGTCTAAGATAATTTTCGTACCACAGCAATGCTGAACTTTCTATGCCAAAGTTACTCTGTAATAAGTGCAAGAGAATATCATGATCTACAGTGTCAAAAGTGGCTGAGAGGTCCAAAAATGCACACACTGTAATACACTTATTCTCCATGTTCCACAAAGCATCATTCACTAGTTTTATCACTGAAGTTTCACACGAGTATCCTTTGCTGTAAGCACTTTGGTCATCTGGAATAAGGTGATATTTTTTGCAGTGATCATTAAATTGTTTCAGAGCAGCTTTTTCTATCAGTTTAGAGATGAACGATAAATTTGACACTGGTCTGTAATTTTTCTTTATAAGATCCAGACCTAGTTTCTTCAGTAAAGGTCTCTTTATGGCACACTTCCAGTCATCGTGAAAGTAGGCATTTGATAAACTGGAATTGACAATCTTTGTTAGTAATGGTAAGAACTCCTCAAGATGCTCTTTAATAATTCTTGTTGGTATTGGGTCTAGTTCACATGATTTGGTCTTCATTTCTCCTATTAATTTAGATACTTCATTACTGGTCAATACAGTGAATCTAGTAAATTTTGGAATTGACATATTAATGTCACATCCTGTAATAGTTTTCGAATATTCTCAATTTTATGAAGGAAGAACTCTGCAAACTCCTCTGCTAACTGGGTGTCACTTGTTCTATCTGGCATAGGATTTTTCTTTGCATTATCTGTAATTTCATTTACCACCTCATAAAGTTTCTTTGTGTCTCCTTTACAGTCTTGTATTTCTCCACTGATAGAGTTTGCTTGCTCGTAATTAATGATGTTTCTGTACCTAGTCCTCTCACATTTAAAGGCTTTCCTGGTGGAATCACTTTGATATTTAAGCCATTTATGCTCTAAGTTTCTGACTACTTTCCTTTGTGCTTTCACATCTTCATTAAACCATGGTACTCTCCTTCTGTTGTTAATTTTCTTGTCCTTCGGGGGAGCTATAATGTCATATAGTTTAATCATTTCATGATCATATTTCGATGCTAGTTTTAATGGATCATTAATTGTCAAAAGTTCACTTTGCGCCAAAAAATTATTTATCTGTTCCTTACAGTTTTTGTTCAGTTTCTGAGTGATAATCTTTTTTCTTTTTGATCTTAATTTCACCACCTTCAGTTCTGCATACACCCATCGGTGGTCTGATAAAAAATCTGACACTCCGCATCTCAATATCAAATCTGCAACTTCTGGATCCTCAACATATAAGTGATCTAAGGTATTACCTGAATTATGGGTAGCTGTTTTTACTATTTGTTGGAGTCCTAGTGCAGACATAGCATCTAACAAGATGATTGCATCATTGTCACTGGTATCATTAATGTGAATATTAAAGTCACCGGTCACAATCAGATTCTTGCTTGCAGTCACTAAATCCTGTATTATATCGACAAACTGATCCACAAACACAGAGTCATGGTATTGGTTCGATGTTTGTGGCAGATGATAAACTCCTAATATGTTAAATTTCCTCACCTGCACATCTACTGACCATAGTTGTGATTCACAGGAAATTATATCAAGTGTATCAATCCTTTCCACTTGAAATTTGTCACGGAATATTAGAAACAAGCCACTGCCCCTTCTCCCTATCCTAGGGACTGAGTCGACCTTGTAACCAATTCTATTCCATGCTTGAGCTGCAATCCAGGTGTCATCATTATTGGTAAGCCAGGATTCGGTAACCAACAGTATATCTATTCTACTTTCTAAAAGTTTTGATTGAATCTCTGTTATTTTATTCCTTATTGATCTCGCGTTCACTGTTGAAATGATCAGTGTTGTCTCCTCCTGTGGTGTAACATTATCCTCTAGGTTGATCTGCTTGATGTTATTCAAATTTATTCTTCTTTTCTCTAATAGTACTTTCCGTTGAAATCTTATCCTCCTCCTATTTATTTTTAAATATTTTACTCTCCTGATGGTCTCATAATCTGGTGTATTTCTTCTATTACCCCTAATTTCAGTCCACTGGTCACCTAATGCCTTCAATTGTTTGCTTGAATAGCTATAGGTAGGTCACTGACCTGACCTTTTATAATCATCATAGATGACTATTAGATTTTTGTTTATTTTTGTGTTTCTCTTTCCTGTAGTCCAAACCATAAAAATTACTAATAATATTATCCAGTACATATTCATGGTGATTATCACCAATTTTTATATCCGTAGCTAGTAAAAAACTCAGTTAATTTCACTCAATTCATCACTATATAATTCTCTCATGGCTGCTCAGTTGCGCACAATATTCTATAAACTACCTAAATGTTCTCACTTCAGATTTGAAACTCATTGAATTATTTATGAAAATTAGGGTCAAATAAATGTTTAGTACAAGTGATGTTCAGGTACAATTTTAAATCTCTGCCAAACCACACTACATAAAGACAGAGAGAAACCATGATATTTCTTTTCAGCCAAAATAGGAATATGTTAACACTTTCAAATATATTCACAAACTCAGTATGTGATCTGTGTGAAAGATCCGATTGATGCATATTGGCGAACAACAAATTATCCAGGATTATTTCACTCAAGGTTTTACTTCCAAATCATGTATGCATTGTGAACTTTAATTAGTATTGAACATGCATTTTGGTCATTTTCTATTATTTTCCTATTAATGTCTTTGTATTGTGCATTTCTAGATGCGGTACCATTAGCTGAGTGGCTGTAATGT
>JBCAUG010008748.1:0-11232 GCA_038406175.1 Haplosyllis leylae
CTACCTACCTAAAGCAAAGTTACAGGTAAATTAAAACACATAATCAGATAGGGTGCGACACAATTCTGATAAGAATTTTTGTTTAAAATTTTTGAGAACATAAGTCCTTTTCGTGGGGCCACTGGCTTACAAATTTCAAAGTGTCTCTTTACAAGTGCAACTCTTTACACAGACTATGTATCCGCTGTTTGTAGAAATATTGCCATAAATAATACCAGGCGGATATGCTGGAAACCTTGGAATAATGGAATTTTGTAGATAATGTGCGTTAATTACTGGCTCAACCATGGAATACTCCCAGTCAAAAGGAGCTAATTAAACGAATTGAAATAAATTCATAATAACTGTAAATCAATTTCAACCGATGTTAATATGTTATAAATAGCGACTGCAGCATCATGAATTGAAGAGTTTATCAGTGATGTGTATCAGTCTGCTGTTGCCGCTTATTCGACTCGGTTCTTTAATATTTAATCAAAGTTTAATCAAATAAAGCCGAAGGTGGACGGGTTTATTATTGGTTTATTATTGGATGTATTAGAAGGAATAGAAATAAAACATCAGTGTAACATAACAGCGAGGCTTGTTGTTTTTCAGAAAATTTAAAAGCGATGAAGTTCCATACAATTACAGTTGCATTTACGCGACACCAATTCTCAACGGAAGACCAAGATTTGCATAAATAGAAATTCAATGGTTATTACACTGTGTCCCGCTTTCAACGAGTAAAACGATGCAAAAGAAACTCTACGTGCTCGTTGTAACCAAACTTTTTAACATTGCTGTCAATGATTTTATTGCATGCAAAGTCGCTGGTGTGTTCTAGCCGGGTGCTCATTGTAACCGAACTCTTTGTGAGCGGCGTGGTGTTATATCCTGACTGGGCATTACTTTCCAGTGTATTCACTAAGATTTTCATGTCACTCGCCAATCCGGGCGAGTAACCTCAAAATCAACTCGCCCAGACAGAAAATCACTCACCCGGATTTCCCATTCCATAAATATTATCAAAACAACTAGGACTGTAATTAAGACTATAAAATGATAGTATTTATTACTAAGTATAATCATTTCTACTTTCTAATTATGTTTTAAATCTTTTCTACTAATTTTTTTTCATTACACTAGTAATTGTCAATAAACCATTATGTCTATAATTCAAGACTAATAAAATGCTAATATTTATTACTAAGTTTTATCACTTCTGGCTAGGTTTCAATTTTTTTACAACTTATGTTCTTCAAGTTACACTAATAATTGTCAATTTTATCAAAAATTTCTTCTTGCTCTTCATCAGTAGAATTGTCATAGTCTGATGCATAATCAGAATCATCGTTGGCTTCATCCATAAGTTCATTCACAAGTTCAACATCTTCCCCAATATGTCCTCCTTCTACTTGTGCATCTTCATCAGCAATTTCACCTTCAGAAATATCAACTGTATCTTCATTTCCTTCTAGTATTGCCATGAGATTTGCTTCAGCAGCCCCTGCTTTATTTTCTTCAGACCCACCAGTTCCTGGTCTTCGAGGTTTCAGGCTTAACCAATGATCAATGGCAGGAACAGGATCAAACTCTTTGATACTTGAACCTTCTAATTTTATTGTAAGGCAGTTGGACAAAGCATCTTCTTTCATATGTGTTCTCCTGTTTGACTTCACCAGCTTCATGTGTGTAAATCTTTTTTGGGGCGTTTCCGCTAAAATTTAACTGGCCAATCCGGGCGAGTAATTTAAAAAATCACTTGCCCGCCGGCAGGAGCTACTCGCCATTGGCGACCGGGCCAGTGTTAGTGAATAGACTGCTTTCCACACCGCGCTCAGCCGGAGAATGTCCATTTACGGAACAACCGGAATATTATCCCGCCCTTGTACGTAGTATGATAGTAAGATGGAAAGGTATTGTTTTCACAGGTGTGTGTGTCTGTCAGCCAGGAGTTGGGTACCCCCTGGCCTCTAGTCCCGGGACCTTTCCAGGGGGAGGACTTCCAGTACTACAACATGGGTTACTCCCCCCCTCTCCTCCGCACCCCCAGCCAGGACCAGGACAGGGGGTATCCCACTCCCGGACAGCACACGCCATGGACAGGATATGCGGCGGGCGGTACGCCTCTTGTTTTGCGGTCGCGCACGAGGGCTTTCTTGTTTGTCCTGAATTCGCATTAAGAAATTCCCAAAATTTTAAGTCATGCTCATGGAAATAAAATCTTAAACAAGAAAATCCTCCTGCGTGAACGCAAGAGGCATACCGCCCGCCGCATAGCAAGTGCTGCTCTGTCCAGGCGAGGGGAGGGGGGTACCCCAACCTGAGGTAGTATCCAACCTGACCTGGGGGACCCCCCCCTAACTGGGCCTGGGGTACCCCCCAGAAAGGACATGACCGATGAAATTATTCTGGGATGGAGATGGGGTAAAACCCCCCCCCCCTGTTGACAGACAGACACCTGTGGAAACAGTACATTCCCATCGAACTACATACGCGGGCGTTAATAATTATGTTTATGATAGTCATAAGTAACTCAGCGGCTGATCCAGGACCCGGGGAAGGTGCTGAATCCAAAAGCAGGATTTCCCAGACGGGGCGCCAACTGCGGTGGTAGGGGCGCCAACCTATTATTGTTGCCAATTGTCCCTAAAAACTGCATGAAAATGAAAAAAAATAGACTCAGAGGGGGTGTCCCTGGCGATTTCAAACCGCCCCCCTTGTGATGGTTTACCTGATTGCAGCAACTGCACCTGTAAAAGTTGACAAAATTTACAGGCACTGTTGTAACTTTTACGATTTTAGAAAGTTACAGATTCTGTCCTGTGTGTGACTATGTAACTTACTAATGTCGACTGTAAAAGTTACAACAGCACCTGTAACTTTCATCAACTTTTACAGTCAAGATTTACCACAATCAAGTAAACCATCACAAGAGGGAAGCGAACTGGGTGGGGGGGGGCGATTGAAAACTTTACACTGGCACTGAGCTACTGGTGACTTATCTTAAACGATTGGCGGATCTAGAGAGCAGGCATGTCTGATTTCGTATGCCCTGGGGGCATTCCTGAAGACGGAATTTCTGATTTCGTGCACCCACTGAAAACGTTTCACCGGATCCAGGACCGGGGAAAGACGCCAAATCCAAAAGGGCGATCACGTATTAATTTTCTAATATTTCCAGAAAATTGTGCCCCCGCGTTCCCCCTTAAATCCACTGACTGCATATTTTTTACAATTCTTCATTCATTTTCTCTCCTCTTGCTCCTCATTTAATTTTTCTTACCATTTATTTTAACGTTTACAAATTCTTTTCATTTTTTCTGGTTATCCCTCACCTTTCTTATTTTTCGCTTTTTCTCTTTTCTTTTTATTTTCTCGTTCTTCTTATTTCATAATTTCATTCATTCATCACTATCGTTCCCATTTTATTCAGTGGCGTAAGTATAGTTAAATCAACTGAACTTTTACAATAAGCGATGCGTATGTCTAACCACTTTGATGTTGCCACTGATAACATATGGTACATCGATTTGTGAGATACGAAGCAGCAGCAGCAACACGTGTACTGTGGGGCAGCAGCGGCTGACAGCCTCCGTGCGCCGGCCCCGCTCCCTCCCGGCCACTGGTCCCTGCTCACCCGCCAGGCAGCCTACCTGCCCCGGGCGGTCCACGTCCCGTCCCCGGTCCCAGCTCCGGTACCAGCTTCAGTAGCAGCTCTAACCCAGTCACACACACGGGCACACTGCTCCACTCCACAACAAGCCGCAGACGCATCAACACCACACACTGCTATCTATATCTAGCTCTCAGTGTGTGCAGGAATGTGATCACAGTGACACCACTGCGCTGAAGAACCCTCTCCCTATCCGTGTGCAGTGAACCGGATCCACGCACCTCCCATCCACAGGCACGGTATCATGGTTTAAAGGTGCAACATTTAACCCTCTTGAATCAAACACAAACATTCAGACACAAACCCATCCATGCGGCGGTCGCAAGTGAATTAGCATTGACGATATTTAGGGATAAATTCCGATACTTGAAGCACAATTGACACACGGATAACTACAAAGTGAGGCAATTTACTTGTCAACTGTGCAAAGCTGAGGAATAAAAAACGAAAGTATTGACTACAATATAAGAACAGAAAGTAACAACATAGACACTGAATATTCACTGAACATGCACAAATAGTTTGGACTTAAAACGGACATGCAAAGTGAAAATGGACGGAGGAATTAAACATTTACAAGCTCGGTGAGTTATCGCTTCATTCACAGCTATACACATCCATATAAGTATAAAAGTATGTTAATGGTTTGGTCCATCAATTATTGACGGAAGCTGCCTAATATAGTCTAACAGCGCAGTGCGTATTGATGAAACGATCGGTTTGTTGATGTTTGATGTTTTACACTGTATATGCTGTACTGTATATGGCACATGTAGAACATTACGGTGAAACCTTTCAGTCGAAGGCCAATTACACACGTGTGAAATAGAAGTCCTTACAGGGGGAGGGGTGTTTTGGTCCTTGCTGGGGTGGGGTAATGACAAATGCAAGAATAGGAGAAGGGATTTTTGGTGGCTCGCTAGAGTCACCTTAGTGGTTGATTGATGGTTTTTGCCCCGAAATTTTGGGCCCGTGGTGGGGACCTATGAAGGCCTTTTGCGGCTCAGTGACCATACATGGGATGATGGTTCTATTTGCAGGTGGTGGGAACATCTAACCACTATATGTTGTAATTGAACTTTTATGACCTAGTGTGGTGGGGACCCAAAAACCTAGTTTATTATTGCCTTCGCATCCCTTCACACCCCTCACACCAACCTTCGCACCCCTCACACCCCAGAAAGACTATAAATAGTAATGCAATGTGAGATACTTGTCATTTGCAATTTGGTCTTCAAAGAGGTAACATCTGGTGCGAAGGGTGCAAGGGGTGAGAAGGTTGGGGTGCGAAGGGTGCGAGCCACCTGCACGTGAAACTTTCACTGCCTGATTTTTGTAATCCGGGGAACAGATGTTAAATTTTATGTTTAGTATCGGTTCATCTCTTAGAGAAAAACAGTGATGATTAGTGCCGAAGTAATGTCAAATGTTCATGTTCTCAAGATAATCAGACACACATGCCAAATTTTTGACTGTAATCTTTTGCAAAGGAGGCAAATAATCATTGAAACAAATCAGTTGATAAGATTTGATATGGTAAAAGTTAAAATATTTATGTTTACAAAATGTCCAAATCTTATCAAAATCGTGTATAACAGTATTCAATACTGAGCTTACGTGGAACATTGCAAAAGACATTTCTGATGCTTATGATTTTCACCAACTATTTGCAAAACATGTCTGATTAATTCAAATAAAACCTTGTCTGCTAGCCAGTCCGTATAGATCTGCCCAACAAAACATTTTTTGATGAATAACAGGGACTAAGAAGATTAAAAAACTAACCAGGATATTGTCAAATGTTTGTGATTCCTAATAAATGCAGTTGCAAATGAGTGTTGACTACCGATAATTTTGTGTTTGCTAACTGAACTGTTAAAATGATACAATGAATTGATTTTTGAAACATTTAAAAGTAGCAGCTGCGGTCAATTTTGGTTTTTACATAAAATTCAGTTTTTAATTTCGTGTATTTACTGCAGTTGGCTGTTGATAAAATACTTAGCCGACAGGTGACGAGAACTCACACGGTTTGCTGAAGACTTTTTAGCAGTGATCGTATTGTGTAACATTTGTCCTAGAAAGTACTACCTTGGGCAGACGGTGCTGTAGTCTTTTTTGGGAAACAACTGATCGAAATTATCAGACTGTTGCACAGAGAAGGTTTTATTGGGGTTCGCCATAATATGAGTTTGCGGTTATCTTAGGTAGTTTAAATTATGCATTCATTATGGGAATGTATCAAACTCAAATGCACATGGTGAAAACTAGAACATTGAAGTGACGAGGCATATTTACACATGTACACGTTTATTAGGAGGCAGTAGCGCCAATTGTCAGGAAAAAAGGTGAAGTGTGAAAGATAGTGTCTTCTTGGAAGACGGAGTCATCAAGAATGGCGTCTGTAAGTTAACATTGCATTTGTTTATAAGCTCCTGATCAAAACGTTTACACAATTGTGATTGTTCAAATTTTGGAATTCAAATACTGGGCAAGACAAAAAAATCAAACAAAACAAAAAGGACAGTCCTCGAAGAAAGTGTTCGCTTTTGTTCTGTGTGAACAAGCCTTTAGTCGGAGAATCGTCATGTACATTTAGATACCAATGTATTTATTCCAAATTTGTCCGTATATCCCATCTTTGACATCGTGATTTTTTTCTCCATAATGTTGCTCAACGCAGTAAAGTTCGTGAAAGAAGTAGAAAGTTTAAAGTAGAAATCGGAGTGTATTTTGTATTGTTGATACCAGAAATATTACTGCTTAAAATGAAATTTTATGCCAACATATGTTTCAATATTGTTATTATTTAATGCGTTGTTCAACAGATCTTTTGTGGACTGAACTATGGAATCAACTGTGTGACTACATTTTTGATGTTTACTTGTTTAAGTGCGCCTTATATTGTTTCCTTCGCAGATGTTTGGTCATATGAGGTACGTGTTCCTTGGCGGTCCTGCCAGGGAAGAGGTTCGGGAGATACCACTCATCGTATCTGTGCTGTATTACTCTCTAACAATTTTTTTCGCCCGTCTCCTACGATCAGCAATCAGAAGAACTTTGCCGCAACCGTACCAGAATCTCGCAGGTACCTTTCTGTTACGTTGGGTTACAAGGTTTAAATCATGAAAAGACCCAAAAACTTTAGGCCTAAATTGAAGAATCTTAATCCGTAATAATGTTTTCTTATGTGGGTTATCAGACTTTATAGACTTGTAATTTCTACACGCTTCATTGACATATATCACGACATTAGGAATTGTTTTATTTGACAATTTATTTTATGACAAGAAAGTACTCCTGCGTGAAATGCAAGAGGCATACCACCCGTGCTCTATCTTGTCCATGGCGTGTCTAGCTGGGGGTGGGGTGGGGGTACCCCTGTCCTGATCTTGGCCAGGGGAGGGGTGGGTACCCCTGTCCTGGCCCTGACTGCCTGAGGGAGAGGGGAGGGGGATTACCCCCCCCAAAAGAACCTGGGACCAGAGACCAGGAGTACATCCTCTCCCCACCCTCCCCCTGACCAGGACGGGTACTCACCCCCTACCCCCAGAAAGGACCTAGAACCAGGGACCCGGGCTACCCTCACCCTGTGGACAGACAGATACCTGTTAAAACATTACTTTTCCGCCGTACTACGTACGCGGGCGGTAAAAATGTTCGACGAATGTAAAGTGGCAATTTAACCCTATTTACCCTGAGTGCGTGTTTGTATTTGTGATGTTTGAATGAATATTATTGGCCAGTTTTGACGTTAAACAATAGTCTAATAGCATGGCGTTTTAAGTCCTAAATAACGTTGAAGCGGTTCTTAAACTTGCATGTTTTTATTTTATTAATCAATGTTATATTTCACATTTTAGCTGACTTTGTCATGACATTTGCTGGTTGTGCATGTAGCTTAGAAAACTCAATGATACGTCGCGCGTATGGCTTTGAAGCATATGGTGGAATTTTGTTTGTCATCGCAATGTGGTTTTCCCTAACAATACACGACGGTTCCCGGGGCAATCCTTGCGGAAATATGATTGCTTACATGCAAGGAGAAATTTCTGCGTTTACAATGGTTTCCCGTGTCGTCTTCCAGTTATTGGGTGGACTAATGAGCTACAGATACGCCCGGTACTTCTGGTACCTTGAGCTCACAGAGGTGAGAGGTGATTCGAATGGGTTTCAAAGTGCTTCCCAGCAATTTCTGTGAATGATAGATAACGTTTTATTCCAGCTTTCTGAAAGGAAATCCATTTGAAAGTCAATTTCTTTCTTTAAAGCCTTGACAAAGGAATCGTCATTTACATTCTCATAGGGTCATGGCGAGAGGTACGGGCAGCTACATTGTACGACGGACCTCACCGTTTCTTCACCAGTGGGATTCCTGTTGGAATTCTCAGCGGTATTCTTTGATGCAATACTCGCCTTAACCACATTTACCCCATTTTTCGTCATCGAAATGGCGAGTAAGATCTTCTTGGTGACCCTTATGGTTCTCGCAGGTGGGTACTTAATCCCGATCATAAAAAAATGTTTTCGTTTAAACGATCAGAATTGGGTGAAAGATCGCTTCAACGTAACGTTTTAGACATGCACGTATTATTTTTGCAGGAATACATCTGACGGGAATGTACATGAACCCAGTGAACGCATCAAACCAAACTTTCGGCTGTACGGGAATAAGTGTATGGGAACACATTTTCGTCTACTGGGGTGGACCTCTTCTTGCCTCAGCCCTAGCAGTTGTTGTCCAGAGACGTCTTTCAGAAATAGTGAAAAGTAATTTGAAGTCTATTGCCCTAGATAAGGATGCCATTGTGCACAAAAACGGCACGGGCAGAAACTTAAGTGTGGAAACTTTCAGGAACATTAGTGGAGGCAATAATGTTTCAAAAAGTAAAGTGAAGCCATCACGTAAAGGCAAACTTACAAATGAATCAACTGCAAGATGTATAAACAGTAATGACAATGCTTCAAAATCGAGACAGGTGCGGCACAGAACTGTGCAATGTACTTGAAGTTTTATTCCTTTCTGGCAAGCAAGGCTGAACCAAGTTCGTGGGAAGGAAAATCTCAGTGCTTGGAATAGCCAGCATCAATGTTTACATCTTAAGTAATAAAACGCCTGTCAAATGTATGGAACCCAAAGTCCCTTAGAATAATATCAAATTGATTTGACTTGAATGGTTGATACAAAGATGTGTACTACATTAAAGATTTATGTTTAGCTTTATCGTAATTCAAGGTCGGACCAATCGATGTTTAAGCTGTAGATGTACTGTGATTTGTGAGTGGGCAGATAGCCTTTGGAGTCGTAGTTTTTAGTCGCCCCGCCTGGATCCCCCCCCCCCCCACATGAGTTAACACCAATAATACATTTTTGGAGATTCTAAGCAACTTACTATTATGTATACCTGTCTTTCTCTCTCTCTATTATGTGTACCTGTCTTAGCTAATTATCCATTTCATTGGCTAGATGTCTATCTTTAGCTAGTTATCTACATATCTTGCTGGCTACCTAACCATACATGTAGTCACATATCTATTGAGCTAAAACATGATATCAAGTTCAAACGCAAGTGCGGTGTGACACAATGCTACTTAGCATTCTTGTTTAACTTTGCTGAAAGCTGTATTCTGGGTGAGCTGTTAAAATGAAGTCTTGAGCTCCGTTAATAATGAACCCAAACCAGCCAAATTGGAAAATTTGATAACAAATCGGTGAAAAGAAAACGTAATTAATTTGATTCAAACATTTTTTAAGGTAGCCCCATCGTTTACAAAATACCCATGCCTCATTAACTTGGGTTGTGTTGTCAATCGATCACGAAAAGTTGCAGGGAGAGTGAAGACTGATTTGCTGGAATTTATTTATTATCTGAATTATGAACATAGCACTTGAAATAATATCCATGTGTTTAATATAAATTCAGAAATACTCACACGTCCTAAAAGCTGAACGTTTGAAATGGGAGTTCTAACAAGCCACCACATGCCTATTTTAAATGTAATTTATTCCACATGGGTGCAATATATTTTCCGGGCTTCATGTATTTATTTGCTCACGTTCACCATGTTCTGGATAAAAATTGACATTCTATTATTTTTTAAGCATTTTTGTTTACATCCATATTTTAATTTATATATTTTACTAATATGTACATTTGTCTACATTTGCAATTTATCCGTACAATATCAGCAAATGTGGCAAAATATTATTTTGCACAGAGGTTCCTCAAGAAACGAGGGGGCTTCCCAAGTATTGTTTACTATCGGCCGTACAAGTATTAACGCTGAAGGTCGAAACCTGGCGGTAGTGTCATGAGTGGTAATAATAAAGCATTTAGAGACGATACTTCCGTGAATAACGAAATAGTTTTACGCTTTCAGTGATTGTTCGTTTTCCGAATTAACAAATTCAACTGAACATTCCTGCAATGTACAAACTTACAAAGACACTTGAGATAATAAACGGACGTAACGACCAAATATATGTTCAAAAATGTTTCTCTTCATGTTGATTTTATTAGAATAAATTCACTGCAATACAGAAATATCATCTTTGCCAACAACCAATCCAGGAGACGAAAGACGCACATGAGGGCAGCCACCCCGGCCTTGAGTTGTGATAGAATGCTGATACTTCTTAGTTTTAAAGATATGAATATATTAATACATCATGAACATGTGAAGAAAATGTTAAAGTGAAACACACTGTTAGAAAAATGTCAACATGGCTAACTTTGTGTACTTGTGAAAAACTCGATTAAATATTAAATTGCTAATGGTTTATAAACAAAGGGTAACTAATTATAAATTAGTTCGTAATATATTATATTGAAATGCTTTGGCGGTTGTTTGTATAACAAATTATTGACTTAACCATTATGTATACATTGGTATTTTTGTTTGATTTTTTAAAAAAAATCACACACAAAAATCACACGGTGAAGTATTTTGGCGATTTTGTAGTTGGCGATTCAACAAGTCTATCTTGAAGAAAAACTCGTTTAACCCTTCGTACGCCACACGCATATTTCTGTTCCCCTCCTTATCACTGCGCACGACAAAAATTGTTAAAATCGAAATGTCATTTCTGACACAGTGCAACAAAAGTTGTTTTGCCCAGAACACCAAAACAACATTATTTTCTTACACAAACCATTTAAGACCACATTATGTTAAGTAAAATAATGCAGTGCTGCTATCTAATTTTATTTTCCTGCAATTTACCCTGCTAAATTGACAACTATCCCTACCACCAAAATACATGTACCACTTGGTAGAGAAAGCCATGTGCGCTGTTATCTCTTTTGATGCTTTCAATTCATACTTATTTGGATGTATCAACTTCTAATATATAAATACTAAGGTATTTAACTCTTTACAAGTTGCCATTAATGAAATGGATGCATCTAACAAAAAAATAGCCCTGTGACGGGCTGAGGTGGTTTAAGTTAAATGTGTCAAAAGATGTCAAATAGTCATCATGGACTATGAATGAGGTTCACAAAAAAATAAATTGACATAATGAGGTTCACACATATTGATGTCACATATCAAGGTCATCAAAATTGGTCAAA
>JBCAUG010008759.1:0-11232 GCA_038406175.1 Haplosyllis leylae
CCCCCCCCCCTGTTAACAGACAGACACCTGTGAAAACATAACCTCCCTCCGTACTACGTACGCGGTCGGTAATAAAGTTAGGTGAGTTTGTCATATCAAAACTAATTCTGCAAATATCGCACAGAGACATTACAGACTTGTGTATAAATATTTAATGAAATAGAAACCTTCTATGACAGAATCAACTGGAGATTAGACTCCAGGGGCGTCCTCCAGATGATGACGATGATCATGAAATGTTCATTGATCACTTCTGTACATCTGTGAAGTGACCGATCTGTCATCAATTGGCAGAGATGTCATCACAGATAATAAATTTCTGAAAATTGTATCTGTAATTGGAATTGATCGCAACAAGATAACATTCTGTATTACAAGTTCAACGTCGTTACACTTGAATGAATTCTTTGAGCATTTATTTACATAAATCTAATGATGAAATTCACCTGCTACATACAATCTGCATTTCCAAGTTAACAGTTGTTGCTTCGGCTACGGTCCTTCATAGTAACTTTTGTCTGAAATGTTTTTTCTCGCACTTTTTTTGTTTCAAGGTCAATCATTGATCAGAGGAAATCTACTTATTGTGTGGGGTCTAAGATTTATAACGTTGACAGAGACAGATATAACCAATATTTGAACAGTATTCATAGCAATTTAGAGGCAGGAAATATCTTCAATGATAAATTGATTGGTCTCAATCTTGGGAGCCTGTTCAATACCCTGAAGCATTCATATTGAACTACTTGGACCCAGAGGTAGGGTCTATTAATATAGTGCACGATGGACAAGAATAGATCCTGAAGCACAAATTGGACCCGTAGAAGATATTTTTCAAAGCTAGTGTACATTGATTTCCTTTTCTTATGTTAAGAATGAATCAGAGGTCGTTTCATTTTGTGACACCTTCGTCTTGACTACGTTGATTTTGGAGCTCTCAATTCGTTGCCAATTGACTACCATCAATTTGTCAACAAAACGTAGCAAAAATCATCATAAATCCCACTAAAATGAAAATAAATTGATGATTAATTGAATTTTAATGAAAGAAAAGCGTGTACTTTCCGATTTCTCATCACCCCCTTATTTTCCTTTTTCAATATTGTGCATTATTTATTCAGTGATTACAACCATGTTCTAACAGTATTTACTCTTACTGTGTGAGCATGACAACAACAAAAGCCATAAGATCCGTATTGCTTAATTCTGGAGCTTTTTAGGTCAATCCCAGGTTTTCGTATTGTCTATCAATGGTATCACAGAATCGTGAACAGGATTGTTTAAATAGACTACACAATGATTTGTGCTGCATGTTACATTGAGAATCTGAACCAAAAGCAGTTACCGAGGAGTTTCAGCATTTCTATTGAGCCACTGGTTATATGGAACCTACGATACCCATTTAGAAAACATAAAAGTGTTTTTACAATTTTTGAAATTTACCTGATTGTATTGTCTTTGATTTTAAGATCAATAAATGCATAAAATTCTATGGGAATTTCTTGCAGTGAGTATTTTTGTCATGGTAACTGTGATGCTATGAACAAGTGCGATGCTGAAAGGATTTGAGCATTAATTTGGGTGAAACATTATCTTAAATCAGAGCTACGTAGTCGAACTGAGCACTTGGCTCATGGTGGGAATTAGTCAATTATTCTGTCATGCATCACACTCATTAGACAGTAACATGGTATTTATCTCCATGCTACAGATAATGTCGTTTACCATCCAGACTTTGATGGAATAGCCATCGGTGGTAGCTTACTGCAGTGCTTCAAACACTTACATGTAGTCATTAAATAGACAAGAGAGCAATAATTTCTCTCGAGTCGCCTTAAAAGTCAAAATTTCAAAAAAAAGAACAAAAAACCCCAAAGAAACAAAACAAGAACAAAAAAAAACAAGGAGCATCACAGAAAATCACAAGCTAGAAGATCAACGAATATCGAGAACAAAAGGAGACCTGTCCCTGTGTCATCGACAGTTTCAGGGAAAGGCTTCTTGCGGGCCTTTAAAGAGATGCAGTTAAAGATTTGATGACATTGACAGAAACAGATATTACCAATATTTGCCAAGTATTCATTGCAATTTGGAGTCAAGTAATATCTGCCATGATGAATGGATTGGTCTTTCCCTTGGGAAACAACTCAATGCCCTTGAGCGATTACATTGAACTGTGCGATCTGGAGGTAAAGACCTTTATTCCTCATGATAGATCTATACTAAATATTCAGCACAAAGTTAATCTCTTTGGAAAGGAGGCACATTTCATACAAATACGGAAAGATTCCAGAAATAGAGATGTCTTAAGTGTGTATCATTCTACATGTAATGCGACCCGCGATTTGAAAAAAAAATCATGCAAGATTTTTCTTGGACGCTTCCTGATTGTGCACTCATCAATGGCATTCATTCCCATTGATTCATTCTCATAATTTGCTAGGCAATTCATAGGCGTCTTATTTACATGATGGTCTCCGAGACAGCAATCTGGGATAAAGCTTACAAAGGCATGTGTTTGGTTCACACTCAACAACGCTCCCTTAAGGCTATCTGGGCTTTCATACATGAAATGATCCCTTGTTCTGTCTCCAATCCATTTTGTCCATGATCAATAAAACAAAGGATAAATATAGCTTATTTTACATCTGTTGGTGTCATGGTGGGTAAAACTGAAAGTTGTGGAAAAGCTTTGATGTTGAACTCAAAAGGTTTATAAGGATTTATTACCATTGTTTTGAGCATTCCTTGTGTCATTTAAATGTTTTGGCAAAACTTAGTTCAAACAGCGATTGATAATGCATGCTGAAAACCTGTCACTTGTAAAATGAACTGTGATACTTAAAGTAACACAAGAAATGAAAAACAAAATATTCCTCTTGTTAGGGTAATGTGATTGTTGCAAGGCATAAATAAAGAAAACCCATTCATGCACTCTGAATAAAAGTGCAAGTATCTTGGCATCCATTCAGCATGACTATTAGTGATTTCCGAACAAATCAAGAAGATACCTGACAATATATTTCTGATCATAAATTCGAAGATTTGTATTAATATCGGTTAACACCCCGACAGACTGGGTTCACATCCAGGTTCGGTTATTTCGGATTGAGTCAAACAGGATCACTCAGATCTTTGACAGTCAGTGACCTCCTTGCGGACTGATTACTGCTGCTGTAAGTCCACAAGAAGACAGTGCAGAGATAGCCTGCTTAATGTAGAGTTATGAAATCCCATGTTGATAAACAATGAATCATGATGCGTCTGTGTTTTTGAAACTCTGCTTTGTAACAATTGAGTTACTGTCGATAAAGGTAGCCGCCACTGTTCCCTGGGAATGGTTCTCGTATGCTAGCTTTCGGTGCCTTGGAAAGAAAAACTGAGATCTGTTCAGCAGTACAAAAACATTCCTAATGTATATAGTTAACACTTGAGATTTTTGCAGCAGTTTAATATTGTTAGATCCAGTATGTGCAAGTAAATTTGAAATGAATAGATTCCATTCAATGCACAGGCGGGAAAGGAAGGGCGATGATATAGTTCATACGTGTACACGCACAACACGGTCCATTATGACCATATTAACGACAGCAAATAATGAATCCCGGAAAGTTAATCGCTAATTATTGATGTATCAATCAGGGGAGTCAACACTTTTGATAAATATTGCATCCATTCACACGTTTAGTACGAAGGATTATTGGTTTCGCTCACACAATGTAATGCATGTATACAAAACACCCTGATTATGTCAGTGACAAACCACTTTCTGAGAGAGTAGACTTAAATGCTAAAACCATTCTGTACGTCAATAAGTCACAACAAAGCCAGCTATGAGATAACAATACAGATAATGTATCTCCTATATCTGTAAACATTTACATTGTAGGTATCCGTACCCAAACGCGTTAGTCTAAAAAGGAGAAACATGTGACGCCCTGAAAAAGGGAAAAGGGAGTTCTGCAAAAATGTTATCAAATCAATGGATTATCCCACTTCTTTAACAACCTCTTCACAAATTTTACAAATATCACTTTCAGTTTCATCTTCTGCCTGTGGTTTGAAGAAGTAGACTGTACACAAGGAATTTTTAAATTCAGAACCATTGGTGCAGAACATTTCATTGAAAGTTGCCTACGTCCTGATTTTGTAATGTAACGACATCAAGGTTTTTTAATCAACCATGTACATAGTACAAGGTAAGGTAATGTTTTCACAGGTGACTGTCATTATATTCAGGGAAGAACAGAGGCAAGCCCCTGCCCCCAAGTCAGGTGGGTAGGGTACCCTCCCACTTCCCACCCCTCAGGTCAGATAGGTAGATAGGTAGGGGAACTGCCCCCCCCCCCCATGAGAAAGTACCAGTCAGCAAGGGCCCACCAAAAGGACCAGACAAGAAGGAACAGAAAAAGGACCAGACAGAAAGGAAGCCCTGGTTAGGTATTGCCTCGTAATGCTAATAAGAGGCTGTCTCGTTTTGTGAGTATTTTAAGGGAGGGAAGATTTGTCTTTATGCTTTAAATCAAAAAGTTTTACTGTACACAAAAGACTAATAGTGTAGTTTGAAAACGCGTTTGAAACATTCTTTACTTTTCATTAGATTAGGTAAATTTCCACCAAAAAATTTATTTACTTTATTGGATTAAATTGATATTCTGCAAAACCAAAAACACACAACATTGAGGACTAATTTGGTTGTCTATCAATTAATTCCCTTTTCAGCCAGTGTATCTTCAATGATAAGGAAACAGTCGCTTAGTTACGCTTTTCAAAAATGTTTCTTCAGAATGGTATTCCTGAGTCAGTTAAATGCCTTACAGTGTTACATGAAATAATACTTATTTTAATTGTATTCATTATTTTAGTGCCCTCATTTGCGATCTCCCTCCAATACATCCAAAATTCTCGTGGAGGATCTCCCATAGTAACTTTTTATTCATAGTATCAAATTCCTTCTTAGCTAAACTTACATAAAAAGAAAATGCACACCAACAGGATCTTAAAAGCGCTTAATTCTACTCTTTCAATTCTCAATAATATCTCATGCAAAAGAATCATAATTCTCTCAAATCCGATTTGAATTCATTTTTCTTTCTTAATAGTTTAATCTCTATCTGTAATGCTTAATCTCCGTAACAGCACACACTTCAGTAAGATCAAGAAAATACTTGTGCTTTGCTGCTCAAGGAAAAGGATCCGTTATTGAAGACTGTGTAGGAAACGACTTTGGCGACCCTTAATCCCAGCAATATATCGTAATTTGATTGCACTATATTGACATGCTACTGTGGTCGTCCACGACAAATAAAGGGCCATTTCGTGTTTGTGACCACGGAATCAAAGATATTGATAAGGGCTCATATTGATTCCTGTAAATATTGATACACGTCTTATGAGAATTTCAATGGAGGAAATGTCTTTTCTGATAATTTGTTTGGTCTCTTTTCATTGAAGATTACTTCTGAGTCCTTCAAGGTGGTTGTGCACCGTGATTATCGGGCTACTTGGGGGTAAATTAAAGACCGCAGGACAATGATGAGGTATGATTAAACAAGCGCTTTCGCATGAGTGATTTTTTCTAGATGAAGACAATTCTTTCCTTGTTACCAATGTTTTTTGAAATGTTGTCGGGTTTTTCCACAGAATTTACCTTCCTTGTTGATGTTTTCTTTTCAACCATGCTAACTTCCTGAATAAAACATGCACATTTGATATGAAAAAGAGGCATAGTTTTCATGGCATTCAATTGAATACAAAGAAAGACAACTACGGCTGACCTTTCACAAATGAAATGATATCTAAATGATGTCCATTACCAACTGAATGAAAAAAAAACACTGACTGATCCACAACACTAAAAACCTTGATTTTCATAGCTTTCCAAAATCTTAGGTCGGATTCAAATCAAGGTACTGATCAGAATGCCAAGGACCAATCTGTGAAGATTGGCTTTTTCCAACTGAATCAAGATGACGCTGCTGATTTTGTCAAAAAGAAAAAAAAGTTGAAATATTAAGAATGCATTCGGGTAATTCAGGGACACTTTTGGATGGAAATGTATCAAAATTACAAGTTTTCTGTGATAGTCTACCCAATCAACATCTAAATCTGTATTTAGCTTAAACACAATTCTTTACTGATTGGCCTTTCTAGATTTTCAAAAACAATTCTTAGAAAGCTTTAAATTGAACGAAAGAAATGGAAATGTAGTCAGTATATATCTTGATTTGAATAAGAAATGTGATAATACACCTTCACGAGAATTTTAATAGCTATTCTAAGAGTCATACCTAGCCATTCTACAGAGACGTACACACATGAATGCATAGTTCTGAAGAGTCTTTGTACGTACCCATTCTAGCGTTTGAAAGTACTCTTCAGAGTGTGTACATATGTCATTAAATCCTGTGCATTGAAGGCATATCCTATATGTTGCCATTAATTGATCAACCAGAAATAGAATATCTTTATTATTGTCGAATTAATATCGTAATCTGGGAGGAACTTTAATGAACCTGAACCAAGCCTACACTAAAATACCAATATTATTGACAGAAAGAGCTGTAAATAACGAATATAAATACTCAGGAACTTTTTGTACTGGTTATCAGACTATTTGATTATTTCCCTTGTGAAATCCATGCTACCAGAAATTTAATGATTTTCGGAAACAGCACACTATACAGTTTAGTACCATTTTTGGAAGTAATGTAAAAGAAAATCTCTACATCTGCGCTTTAAAAAATTACCTGGATCATTTAGTATGAGGCAACCTAATTAATTCGACTTTATAGATTTCAAAAGAGATGATTGAAGCTAAATTTACTTATTCATTTATTTCAGCTGCCATTTTCCCAAGAATAATTTCTAAAACTTTTTAAGTAACTTTCCTCTTTGTTCTGGAAAGTGGGATTTTCCTCTTTCCATTTAATGTTTCTTTCTACCAACATTGGATCAAAAGATCTGGGATAATTGTCTTACTGTATAAATATTTGAGAATGTTAATTGTGGCGGAAGGAGTTTTGCTATTCATGTATTTTAGACGTTTATCACAGCTGCTAGAGCCCAATTACGGAACAGGCAAAACACCATCACAAGCAAAGATAAGATGTTTTCTGTGTGTTACTTCACATTATGCTGTAAAGAGACCGTTCGGACATATTCTAGCCATTTACCACGGAGACTTGTGACGGCACGCATTCGTGAAACTAAAAACCAACATCAATGAATCCCCTTCCAAAAAAAACTTCTCATTTTTTTTCTCTTTCCAGTTACATGATCAACTGCTACGACAACTGACTTCAACAGCCTGAGAAACTTCGTTTTGTATCGGAAAGGAATTAAATTGGTAGAAATATTTCGGGTGTAAAAGGGACCATTAGTAATTATGTAATTTATTTCAGCCTCACTTGTATTACTCTGCGAGTCTTACACGGCTCGAATGTCAGTTCAAGGACGTATTCCAAGGGCTATTTAACAATTTAAAAGTAACTCTTCTTTGCAGAGTTGGGAGAAACTAATTCTAATGTAGAGAAAATAGCTCAATAAATGCATCAGTTTAGCTCTGCACCTTAGTGCCTGTAATGTCCTACCAAAGAACCAATTGAATCAGCAGGCAATTTATTATTGTAACACCATCAAAGTCCTTTTTTGCCTTTTGAGAAAGGTAAGGTAGTTATTTGCTGCTTTGAGAAAACATTGTCTTATGATGGTTTCCATATGAACCCTGCTAATGAAACATATACATATTGACTTACACTTAATAAGTTCAAAACCCTCTCTTTGTGTTGCATACCATAAATAGGTCTATGTCTAAGATACCTTGCAGCCAGTTAAAGTGGGGGGGGGGCGGGTATTTCTAATTATCCACGCAAGATGACTGTTTTGTAGTTGAAAAGCTATCACACGGCAGTCCAATAAATACTTCAAAACTTTGGCTTGAAAGACTAAAATTATCGAAGTCATATACTGGGCCTCAGAAGATTTATTATAAACAGCATTGACATAGTTTTACACCGAATTATTTTTTTCCCCGCGAAATGGCCTAATTTTGCACTCATGTACCTATCCCCAATTGATTGTCAGGGCCAATTTAATACATGTGTTGTTGTTCAAAGAGCTTTTTACAAATGCGTGCTTGGCATGAAATTATATCGTAATGAAGACATTCAGTGTTTTATACATGAATTGCAAGTTACAAACTCTCTTTTATATCTCGCAGATTAATCTCTGAATATTAAGATGAAACTCACTGTTTGCATTAAATAGATGATTGTGGGCCCATGATTCTGCCTTTTAATGTCCATTAAATCAAAATTAAGTGTAGAAGACACCATAAATAGTAAATACTGGGTTAGTATTTTCTGAGCTTCCTACCAGTTAATTGTTACTGTCATCTGAAATCATGGTTAGACTTGCGATACCGTGTCATTTTAAGAAACACCATATCTTCAACAACTTGTTCCGGTGCATGGAAATATTTCAAACGCACATTGAGTGTGTGGAAGATCAACAAATATTTTTTGAAAAATTAGCTTGTTTGGAATAACTGTTTCAGGGTTTTATTGAGAAAGAGTTCGGGTCCATAAGATCTGGAGCCCAAAATAGAAACTGAAATAAAAGTACAGGTAGAATTTAATCAGATATATGGATTTCTTGATAAGTGTATCACTTTAATAGACACAGCAAAATATGAGCAACTAAGTGGAGAGTCAAATATAGATCTAAAAAGTTTGTAATGAAACAATACTAATAAGGCAAAGTAGGGTGAAAGAATTCCTGATGTGATAAATTGATTTGTCCCCTTTTCTCCAGAGGAGATCAAAGTCCTCGAGCGTTCTCATACTCCTCCTTGTGATTGAACCAGAGATCTCAGAACATTGGTATCTACGAGGCTGACCAAAAACTAATCCACGTGGGAAATAATCGCTGTATGGCAAATGTGGCTGATGAGAAAGGAATGAGCTGTAACAGAAATTGTCGAGTCCTCATAAACCAGCTAGTCAGTTTGGGTTTTATTGTGATTTCTAAAAAGGACAAGGTCCTCAAGCACAGCCGATGAATAATATAACAATGGATACCGCTCACAACGAGTAAAGAGATGTAAAAGAATTTGCTTCTTGACGTGGATGTTTTATTTAGCCAAACCAGTTGTAAGCGGGACCCTATGTAATGCCCATCTTCTTTATTAAAGCTGGTTATTTCAAGTTGTCACTTATGTTTGCTACTGCTATGCTAAATAGAACACTGTGTGACATACACACCAACACCACTGCTGCAGGAAATAGATTGTAGCAGTATGACCTGTAGAGATATTTATATCTTTCTGTATATGTCAAATAGTGGTAGAAAGCCAGTGTGGGCTCTTATTTGCTGATGTTAATAAAATTGTACAATTAAAATCTCGAAGACAATTCAAGCTTCATCCCTGTTGCCTGTAAGATTCTTGAGGTTGTCTGTATGTACTACTTTGCAAGTTTGAAGTGTCTGAACAGAACTTTTTGAGCTTGCAGGTCTTCGAATACCATGCTTACCGGGAACCTCAAGTTTACTAGGAAATTATTACCGTACCTTTATCAACATAAGGCGTAGGGCAAAGGTTGGATTCAAGTCAAGATGCATTTAACATTGCCATGTTCTTCAGTTCCAAGTTGTCTTTAGTGAAGTTCAAATTCAAAATCAATATACTTGGGAAACAGATTATTTTATATTCTTCACATTTTTAAGTATCATAGTCAGAAAGTAAAGAGAAACATAATAATATGGCAACGTAACCACTATCTTAATTTGGAATTTCCGTGAATTTGAAGCTCCTTTGAGTACAAGTTCACCTTAATTATAATTTTAGGGAGAAGACATGTAATTGGTGTCTTTTCATGAATTCAACCTCTGTAGGGACTAAATTGACTTTGTCCGTCATACTATTATTGGCAATTATACATGTTATACTGATAACAACCAGTGAAATATACTTATCTTCGATTCTTGTGTTTTATGTAGCTTGCAACTTACCTACAAATATAAAAGAAAATACATGTTTAAAGAACATGTCAATAAAATTTTTAATTTGTGCATATAATGTAAGATAGTTCAAAAATAGTGATCCATTCTGCCACAAATAGTCTTATTAGGTCCATTAGGGCAGAATAGACGATTGGTAATTTTATAAACTGTGTGTCCCAGGCGGTCCATTTGCCTGAGAGCAACAAACTCTCCTTACGTTGAGAAATCATGGCAGACTCTAATGCTGATATTCTAGAGAAGAAAGGATATAATACTCCGACAGTTATGGTATATTTCTGCACTTGATAGTCTGTGTCGTATATCAGTCAATGATGAGATAACAAATGTTAATATCTAACGATGATCTAAGAATAAAAGTCTGGAATTGGCTGCTTTAGCAGCAATGGATTCTTCATAATCCGTTAATGTCTTGATAATTGTTGTCAGTCGTGCAGAAAACTTTATTATATAAGCATTCTGCTCAATTGCTTCACATTTTCACGGATTAGGTAGAATAAAAAATTATTACAAAATCCTTGCCTATCTTTGTTTTTTTTTCTAGAAAAAACTTGAATATCCCACAAGGGTTATGTAATAGATGGTTCCCCTTTATGGCCATGTTCTTCGTTCACACATTGGCAATAACCCCTTCAGGGATATTATGGATTTTGCACATGATATAATCCCTTGTTATTTCTGTCATCTGAACAACCTCAAATCAATAAAACAATAGGAGTAACTGCTCTTTTTGTGGCAATGAAATTGAGCATCTGTTCCATGAATAATGCAACGGTACGTTTTTTTCTTTTGTTTGAATTTCACAAAAATTACTCTGGTGTCAAATAAAACGTTTACCTTGTACGCAATGTTGCATGTCTTGCATTCAAAGCGGTTCATTTAGTTGAATGTGTACAAAGTGTAGATTTCTGCTCATTTCTTTCTTTGGAATGCAAACAAAGAATTATTTATTTGCAGCGCTTTGTGTTTTTTGAAGTTGAGAAGATTGAGTGAAAGGTATCAATCACGAGACAAGTCAATTTATTATTCGACGATTTGGCAAAAGAAACGTCTTTGAAGCTGGGAACTTCACAGCTTCTTTTGATCGGCAAGAAAAATCATCATAAATCGGTAACATAGAAATCTGTGCAAATAACAGGGTGGCCACGTTCTTGCTGACATGAAATTCCCTGTGTTTTCCCTGTGTTGCAGAAATTTTCCCTGTGTTTTTTT
>JBCAUG010008770.1:0-11231 GCA_038406175.1 Haplosyllis leylae
TTAGTGCAATCGCACAGTGAAAACGAATCCTTGGGCCTTGTTCATAGTGAACGACAGCGAAAGGCGACAAAATGTTCCTTGATGTTTCCTTCAATAGTGGGTCCTTAATGTAGCCCATGCGATCGCTTACACACAGTGTAAATCAGCCCTAAGGTGGAGTAATTCCGTACAGAGGCAAGGCATTCTCTTAAGTAAGTCTATAAATCACCACTGCTCGCAAATGTATGATGAAAGTATGTAAATTAATGCCTAATGTATGTAAAAACATGCGTAATGGAAGAAATTGAATGTATAATGAAAGTATGAATGCATAATGAGCACTGATTCTCGCTTGTTTGCCATAAGTGTGGATAAACCCTAAACGCAATCCACATGTTCACAATACACGAGCTGATAACAATCAATGAACATCTCATTGAGCCTCTATTAGGATACAGTGAATGGTCCCTCATTGATTCCCTATTAGAAAACAGTGAATGGTCCCTCATTGAGTTCCTATTAGAATACAGTGAATGGTCCCTCATTAATGAACGTTTCACAGGTGCTCGTCTATACTGCATGAATTACTGTTTAAATACCACGAGCAGAATAAATAAATACACGTGGATGTATTACCATTTAAATACCAAGAATCCATCACTGAAGTTTTTGCTTGGACGCCTCAAACCAAGTGTCAGCTGCCCGGAGGACCAAATCCGATGGCTTTAGCCCGAGGACCAGGGCTCAGTTTTTGTATTCATCTCAAGCCTTTATATGTGTCTGGGGACTCAATTTTTGTGGAGGCCTCAAGACAGATCGAAAGTAAACTTGGCCAAATTCTTGAAATGTAGAAGCGCCAGCAGCAGCAGATTTCCATTTAAATACCCATGGTTATATCACCATTTAAATACCCATGGTTGTATCACCATTTAAATACCCATGGCTGTATCACCATTTAAACACCCATGTTTGTATCACCATTTGAATACCCATGGTTGTATCACCATTTAAATTCCCATGGTTGTATCAGCATTTAAATACCCATGGTTGTATCACCATTTAAATACCCATGGTTGTATCACCATTAAAATTCCCGTGGTTGTATCACCATTTAAATACCCATGGTTGTATCAGCATTTAAATACCCGTGGTTGTATCACCATTTAAATACTCATGGTTGTTTCACAATTTAAATACCCATGGCTGTATCACCATTTAAATACCCATGGTTGTATCACCATTTAAATACATGTGGTTGTATCACCATTTAAATACCCATGGTTGTATCACCATTTAAATACCTGCGGTTCTATCACCATTTAAGTACACATGGTTGTATCACCATTTAAATACCCATGGTTGTATCACCATTTAAGTACACATGGTTGTATCACCATTTAAATACCCACGGTTGTATCACCATTTAAATACCTGTGGTTGTAGCACCATTTAAATACCAGTGGTTGTATCACCATTTAAATACCCATGGTTGTATCACCATTTAAATACGCATGGTTGTATCACCACTAAAATACCGCTGATTGTATCAGCATTTAAATACCTGTGATTGTATCACCATTTAAATACCCATGGTTGTATCATCATTTAAATACCCATGGTTGTATCACCATTTAAATACCCACGGTTGTATCACCATTTAAATACCCACGGTTGTATCACCATTTAAATACCCGTGGTTGTATCAACATTTAAATACCTGTGATTGTATCACCATTTAAATACCCATGGCTGTATCACCATTTAAATACCCATGGTTGTATCACCATTTAAGTACACATGGTTGTATCACCATTTAAATACCCATGGTTGTATCACCATTTAAATACACATGGTTGTATCACCATTTAAATACCCATGGTTGTATCAGCATTTAAATACCCATGGTTGTATCACCATTTAAATACCCATGGTTGTATCACCATTTAAATACCCATGGTTGTATAACCATTTAAATACCTGTGGTTGTATCATCATTTAAATACCCATGGTTGAATCACCATTTAAATACCCATGGTTGTATCACCATTTAAATATGCATGGTTGTATCACCACTAAAATACCCTGATTGTATCAGCATTTAAATACCCATGATTGTATCACCATTTAAGTACCCATGGTTGTATCATCATTTAAATACCCACGGTTGTATCACCATTTAAATACCCACGGTTGTATCACCATTTAAATACTCTGTGGCCAATTTAAATATGCATTCAACCTTTGATCCAATGATGTTCAGTGTTGTGAGTTCAATTCCAACTGGAGGCAACTTCTTCATGCAGATTCAGGCTTAAAATGTAAATGTGATCTTATCATGAAAAACTTGAATGTATCAGTGGGCTGACGCATGTAAGTCCACGTAGAATTTGCTTCTACAATAGGAGCTTTAGCGTTAATTGTCTTCTAATAGACTGCAATGCATTTTAAATACCGTGTCATCGTGTAACACCTGTTAAGCTTTTCACTCTAAAGACCACTGGTAATTCAACCTTTTTTATTGATTATTTTGTAATATAAATGATGAATAAAGCGCTATTTATCCGCATTATTAGTCAAATAAAGGTCAAAAAGAACTTCATTATTGGGGGCCTAAAATTAATTGTCTGGCTCCAAAATTGTACATGCGCTGAGGTCTCAGAATATAAGAGAAGGGCAGGGGCGGATCCAGGATTTCTCCGCGTAGGAGGAGGTGCCAACCGGACCCTGAGGACCTCTGGTGGAGTCTATCCCTGAAACCGCGGATCCAGCGCTGTTATATCACACGTTTCTATGCAGCGTTACAAATTTCGCCAATTATTGTTATTGTTGCTTTGAAAATAACCTGGTGGTCGGAATTACTAGACTGAAGGTCCGCAATGTTTGAGATCCTTCGGCGGATACCCAGCTCAGTTTAAACTATGCACAGCTAAATAATACGGACACTGTAGATACTTAATGAAAAGGCGGTGTACTTACCATAGTAGTTACCGTCTCTGTCCCCTCCATCTACTGAAATAAATCCGCCATTGATTCTGCTGCTGTTGAATCATTCATCACGTAAAGTAGGCTGCAGCTGCCGCTTCGCTTCACTTCATTGATTGAACGGTTACCGTGCTTCCCCGCACTGTATCCTACCATTGATTGAACTAGTATCACATCTTTTACCGTCCTTCTCCGAGTAGTATTACACCATTGATTGAACGGTTACCGTGCTTCCTCGTAAAGTATCCCAATATTGATTGAACTAGTATTACACCTGTTACCGCGCTTCCCCAATTTATTGATTAAACGCGACACATCTGTTACCGTGCTTTCTCGAATAGCTTCAAGCATTTATTATTATTAGCTGAACGGGCGAGTGTTTTTTGTCCTAACATTACTAGAAATGAACGTAAAATATGGCGTCGCAATTGACCAATAGGGTGTCTATGAATAAAATAGCACTGCAATTAGTGTCCATGTATGTGATTGGATACCAGATTTTACATTCATTTCTAGTAATGGTTTGCAGGTGAGAGAAGCAGGCGGAAAATTTTTGATTGAATTATGAAAAATAGTGAAATACGTAAAGAAATAAGTGAAGGAAAGCAAAAATAAATTGAAGAAAAATTATAGAGGACCCCAAAATGGTCAATTTTTAGAGCCTCAAAACCTGGAGTTGGGGCAGCTGGGCTCCTTATGCTCCCCACTCTGGATCCGCATCTAGATATCGGCATCATTAGAGAATTCAGTAAGAGAAAAGCTGGTTTCAAGACGGGCACGCGCGGTAGTGAAATGTATTCTGAGTTTTGGTTTTTATCTTTTCTCCTTGGAGGGAAACACTTTCTTGTTTTCAAAAGAAAAGTGTTAAAATTGATAACAAAGCATTGATTGGTTAAATGCACACAGTTTTATTAACTTGTCGCACAATTATCGTACCCGTTGCATCGGGTTTGGTAAGGGAATCAACCTCCCCGCTAAAAACTCAGCAGGAACGAACACAATGTTTTTACCTTTCAAGGCTGATTTCTGAAAGTCAAGGTGATTGGCAGGTGTTGCACCAGAATGATTCTGCGGCCCAATGCGGGGTACGAAAAAGCTAGGGATCCAAAGTGAAGTCCAGAACAAACCTCGAAATATTTGGAACTTTGGATCCTGTACTGTTGGATTGCTGGGTCTTGCATGTTCCTATTAAATCCTGGACCCCGTATCTTCCTGTAAGAGCCCCGGACCCCTAACTTTCCTGTTAGACCCCTGGAGCCCAAGTATTTCTGTTAGACCCATTGGTCCCATATCTTCCTGTGGGGTCTAACAAGGATACTCAAGGTGCAGGGGTCTAACAGGAATGCTTGGTGTCCAGGGTCTAACAGGAATGCTTGGGGTCCAGGGTCTAACAAGAATGCTTGGTCCAGGGTCTAAAAGGAATGCTCAGTTTCCAGGGGTCTAACAAGAATGTTTCCAGGGGGTCCAGGGGTCTAACATGAATGCTGGGGTCTAACAGGAACATTCATGGTCCAGGGGTCTAACAAGCAGTCCTGTTATACCCCTGGACTCTGAGCATTCCTATTGGACGCATAGACCCCTGGATCCCAAGTGCTCCTCATAGACCACTGCTCCCTGAACATTCCTGTTACACCCCCAGATCATGAGCATTGCTATTAGACCCCTGCATCCTGAGTGTCCCTGTTAGATCCCAGAGCCCAAGTGTTCCTGTTAGACCCTGGGATCCCAGGCATTCCTGTTAGACTCCTGGACCCTGAACATTCTTGTTAGACCCCTGGACCTTGAGCGTTCATGTTCCCCTTGTTGTAAGCGTTCTCTGGATCCATCTCCCTCCTGTAGTTGAGTTTCAGGTCGCTGCACACACAAAAGGAAGCTAAGTGGTTATCCGTTCTGAACATTCGCTCCTCCTCAAGCTTGTCCAGACAAACAGACAAATCCTTGTAGTTATCCAGCCTCTCAACGTCCTGTACAATCTTGGAGGCTCCTTCCACATTAACATAAGCTCTGAAATTAGCTGGATAAGGTATCATTTTTAAAACAACGGAGAACCCTTTCCCTGAACTGGATATTTTTGAGACGTTCACGTGGAACTGTGAGTATTTCACGCACAGATCTCCTGCCGGTTCCAATTTTTCATTGATTGTTTCGACTATTGTCCGAGACACCTCAGTCACCCGGGGATCTGTCTGAGGTACCGGCTGAAAAGAGTCACAAAGGCAGTAATGGGCGGGAACGCCAGCCTCCCGGCATCCTCTCCATTCCGGAAGTGGCCGGAACAGTGAAACACCCGGATGTGCTTCATCCACTATGGCGACCTCTGGTGGATGTTTGTATTCCTGGTTCATAACAGCTTTAAATGTCTTGTAGGTGTCAAAATGGCTGGTCAATCGTTCTCTTCCATTAAACTTCAAGTTATTATAGGCTGTTTGATATTTAGTTTGGAACCATTTTGGAGTAATGATATAACCCAGTGGTAATCTGGCCTCGTAGGAACCAATCTCAGTATCAAAATAATTTTCTGCTCTTCCGTTGCCATGGTCACCACCCAGGAGCACAATGGTGTTGTTCAGGACCCCAGAGCGTTGTAGATTTGTGAGGAACTCCTGGATGATTCTGACGTTCCTTGAGATCCCATTGAGATCCTTGTGGGTTCCGAGTGGTCTGTTCATGTAAGAGAATGCTGCCCATTTATTGTTCTTGTACTTCCGGGCAAACTCTGCCATCCAATCAAAATTCATCTGCAAACCAAAGGATAATGCACTATATTTATGGAAATGCTGGATCAGAGGGCTTTGTATTTTTGTTTAAATTTACACAACAATTCCCACGATATTAAATCTTTCACCAAAAATATTAAATTTTAGTCTGTTCAGTGGGAGGAACCATCACCCACCTGGACTTTGTTCTGGGTACCGTAGCAGTAGTCCTGCTCCTCTATCGTGTGCGTCAGGTGGTCAATCGCCTTCTCCCTGAAACAAAGATTTCAAACCTGTGAATATTCTTTGTGACTTTTTGTTTCTGAATTTGCTTTAAGAAATTACAAGCGGTGAGTGCAGATAGACATTCGATTTTTTTTTCAAAATACAGGAATTCTCATCCAATTTGGTGAATTACACCAATTGGGCAAAATCACTCATGCACACAAGCACAGAAATCATAACAAAAAACTGTAATGGATAAAATGACTGACTGCTGTGCAAGCGACCTGGGTTCAATCCCTGGTCAAGTCTATCAATTTTTTTCAGAATTTTATTTTATTAAATTTATCTAATTAGACGAGAATTATGAAAAAACCTTTATAACGAACCCGAAGAAGAGCACGGTGTTGAGAGCAGGACGGTCCCAATGATCCACGGGCGGAGACCGGAAGTAACGAACGAACCGAGGCACAAACCCAATCTCATTTGACAGGAGGGTCACGTACCTGTAACAACATGACAACAGTCAGCAACAACACAAGAATGGTCGCAACAACAAAGCAACACCCAGCAACAAACGAATCGACAACTGTTCCTAAAACTAACCCAACACTTGTTTAGTTCGTGTCTCTAATAATTCTCACCCACCCACTCCTTGACTAGTACCCACCCTTGGTTGATGAAGTCGTGCACTATCGTTGGTATGTCGGCTATCTTCGTGACGAGCAGTGTCTTCCAGTCCTGGTACAAGTTCCTTCCGGTTAACATCGCGTACACGTTCGGATCTGAAATCACACTCTTAAAATTACCATGGAGACTGAAAAAAAAATGAAACAGTTAGGAAATCAAGTGATTTTGCTTGAAAGAAACAAGTAGACATGTGCTAGTAGAACCACCCCATGAACCCCCCTGTGGTCAGAGCAATCTCTTGTACACCTACCTGTGTTCAGTGCCACCTCATATGCACCTACATGTGCTCAGTGCCACATGTTGTACACCTACCTGTGTTCAGTGCCACCTCATGGACACCTACCTGTGTTCAGTGCCACCTCATATACACCTACCTGTATTCATTGCCACATGTTGTACACCTACCTGTGTTCAGTGCCACCTTGGTGTGTTTCTCGAGCAGGACTCCCCCGAGCTCGTCTGTGATGTATTTATGTAACTCAGGAGCATGACGCAACCAGGCGAGTTTCCCGACTGATTCCAGAACAATCCCAATAATGTTCAGATCCTCTGCTTCTGTAAAATGAATAATAAAATTGCTGTGGTGAATTTTGTAGCGATCAAGTCAGGAGATTAACATTTTAGCTGCTGTGTTGGAGCAATAGAAGTTCATTGACGATTTTTTTGGAGGTGGGAGGTTCTAATAGTCTGATGTAAGACGGCGCAAGGCCTCAGGTACGGCTGAGACCGTGTACTGGTTTGAGTGTACGAACCTCAAATACGAAATGATCTCTGGATTGGTCTTACGATCTGTTCCAGTCATAAGCAAGAGTTATCTTCAGTTTACCAGTTTATTCAAGTAATGTGCAATCTATGTGGCTTGGTAGCTCTCAGTAGGTATGTGGCATCTATGTGCTCTGACATCTAAGCATCTGCACTTTGTGTGTGCAGGCCTTAAGTACTGGGTCTACCAGAATGTGATTGGTGAGTGCCGCTATTGGCCATACACCTCGGGTGGATCTGTGGGGCTCCACACCAGTGAGTGTGTAGTCGACAGCAGCACGGGACTTCCGTACTGTGCAGAGGGAGGGGTGATGTGCCCTACTTTGAATCCAGGATCTGGCCCTTGGTCACTGATTTACCTCTTTTTGGAAACAGTTTTCCGTGAATGTTGCGTTGCCTAGCAACGACGTGTTTGTGTAGGTGACGGAAGATCATGTGCTTCTTTCTGTCCTCACACTCCACCAGGATGACGTCATCGTTCACCTGCGTTTCCTCGCCAACGCTGACCACAACTTTCGGTCCCTTTGTGATGCTGTTGAAGTCCTCTGAGTTGTGCGTTATAGATCTGTTACCACAACAACAACAAGACACATACATTGATAGTACTTGGCGAGGGTGAAGCGGAAGCAGAAAACATTGATGACGGTCAAGCTGACCAGTCAGCATTAGTTAAAATTGTCGCCAAGTACCATCATTACTAATTTATGCAAGCTGAATTCAGTGGTAATTAAAATAAAATGCAGAATATTACATGACGGAAAAACATAGGCACCTGTAGTAACACTGATGCAGGGTTGGGTAGTAGGTTTTAGAGACACTGGAATGCACTTTGAGTTTTCCGTCGACCATTGTGGTTAGAACGTTGTCGCTGCGTCTCTGACATGTCTCCTCGGGACGCGCCGTGAAGAAACGCCGCGTCTGTCAAAAAAAAAAAAAAAATCTGGGCAATGATGAATAAAATCAAAGCATGCTTCCCGTTGATTTCGTGTTTAAGTATTACTGAAAAATCCCAAAGATTTTACCTCAGGGAACCTCGGGTCAAATGGCTGCACCATGTCCATGTTACATCCTAAATGGGATCCCTGAAACAAAGAATAGGTCCGCGTGAACGTGAATTCATGCAGCACACTTCTCCTGCCTTTAAAAATGTTTAAAAAAGTTCTCAGTTGGGTATTTTTTTGACAGTACCTGGTGAGGGTAAAGCGGAAGCAGAAAATCACCGAGTTGACCAATAGAATAATTTTAAAAATATTGATGATGGTGAAGCTGACCAATCAGAATTAACTAGAAATGCTCGCTCGCCAAGTACTGTCTTTGTAGAATTAGCTAATTTTTAGGCCTTACCAAACCGAGACAGCAACATTGCAATCAAGATGACAGTACTTGACAAGCATTTCTAGTTAATTCTGATTGGTCAGCTTCACCATCATGAATATTTTTTAAATTATACTATTTCTACTTCCGCTTTACCCTCGCCAAGTAGTATAACAGAGAGGGTGTGGTGTTATCTGTGACGTCATCAAGATGATTTAACATTGCCTGTGACGTCATAAAGAAGATGTAACATTACATGTGACGTCACGAAGAAGATGTAACATTACCTTTGACGTCACAAAGATGATGTAATATTACCTGTTACCTCATGAAGATGATGTAACATTACCTGTGACGTCACGAAGATGATGTAACATTACCTGTGACGTCATGAAGATGATGTAACATTACCTGTGACGTCACAAAGATGATGTAACATTACCTGTGACGTCATGAAGAAGTAGAACGTCAGATTTCCCTCTTGATCGATGCGCAGTGAAGAGTATAGGAAGATGAGTGACAAGCCGATAACACCAGCGGCGATTCCACAACGCCGAGAACAACGTTTCGCTGACGTCATTCTGCAAGAGTAGGTTCAGTACCCAGGTAATGAGGAAGTAGGTGGAGCACTGAGACATGAATGATGGTACTTGTTTCCGCTTTATCATTCATACACTACAATAGTAACGACTTATTCCGCTGTCAATGAGTCAATGAGTACCAAAACACGTCACCAAAAGATACTCAAACGTTGTGAAAAATCGTTTTGGAACATTACCCAAAAGAAATTCTGAGGAATCAGGTAATGAAGTGCGCGGGCGAGAGAAGAGCAGATGTCAACCCTATGTTGAATGAGTGACTAAACTTCCATTACATTTTTTAAAAACGTACACACTTATGAATGAAATATTTTAAAACTTACCGTTTTGCATGGAATATTTTTAACTCTTCGCAGACAAACGAATTAAAGCCGCGCCCTCTACTGGGTCTCTTAATAAAATACATGTCTCTCTGAGTTCTCTCTGACTTCTGATGTGAACTGACAGGATTTTTATTACTATGATAAAGTGGCAATAAATTAATTTTCAATAAATTAGTCGGCTCAGGTCGTACTGACCTTTAAAAGGACAAAAGACTAAATATTACGCGTCCTTAGTTAGATTCCACAAAAGGGTGCTTTGTTTTCTCTTTTGTTTTGATATTTTCATTGAAATAATTATGATACAAAATCAGGAGAAGGTCAAATAAATCTTTGGAAAATAAAGTTCAAACTTTTATTTTGTATCTGCCAGTGATATTTAAACTGTATTGGGTTGTACTAACTTTCCAGTATCCATTATTTGCTCCATTCGCGACAAACCAGCGGGAAAATAAGAAAGCCTTCCGGTAGGATGCGTACGGACCACGACCCCTGTCCCTGTTCCTTCTCCTGCCGATTGGACGGATGGACCGGGGGGGGGGAGGGTATCTGCAGGGGCGAGGGTGTCGGACTGTGGCTCAGTGATGTGTTAAGGTTCAATGTGAAGGTCATTTCCGTCCCATATAAGGCCAGATAACCAGGACACTTCAGTAATACTCACCAGATGAGCATTACTAGGATTTCCCAGACGGAGGGGGGGGGGGACACCAACCCCCAAGGTGGGGCCACAAACCTATTATTTTGTCAAAATTTTCCTGAAAACTGCATGAAAATGAAAGAAATTGGACTCAGAGGGGGGGAGCGTCCCTGGCGTCCCCCCTTAGATCCGCCACTGCTCACTCCCAAGACTTGGTACTGTACTAGATATTTAATAAACACGCCTTAAAGGTATATGCTGAGTTGCCGGCTCTTTATGACTCCACCCCCCCCCCGCCACGTGCTGACAGCGGTGCGGAAAGAAAATTGTCTCAAAATAAACAGAGCCCAGAGAGAGATAGGGCAGAACGTTTACAACCAGAACAGAAACAAATTACAAAAATTTACAAAATTACCTTGTTTATTTCAGAAAATATCCGTTACAGGTACAAATCTAATTCAAAGTAAAACGCAGCTATGTTTGAATTACGCACCAACAGCTGCTGAAAACAGAAGTGGCCTCCTGTCAGGGTTTGGAAATTAATGGCTTTAATTAAAAGTTTCACATAGTTCGTTTAAAATTTCTGAAAAAAGCGATAATTGGTAAATTCCTAAAAAGAATAGCTGTAAAATATGTTGACATTGGTGACTTTTGCGTAAAAAAGCAAAATAATAAAACAAATATACAGCTGAAAAACACAGTAAAGCATTGAACCATGAAGATTAAAAACATGCCTTACGAACGTCAAAGTATTTACCAAGAGGGTTAAAAACGTGTCTTACGAACGTTATAGTATTAAATCAGGGTGACGAAACACGTATGCCTTACGAACGTCAAAGTATTTACCATGAGGGTTAAAAACGTGTCTTACGAACGTTATAGTATTAAATCAGGGTGATGAAACACGTATGCCTTACGAACGTTGTAGTATTAAATCAGGGTGATGAAACACATATGCCTTACGAACGTTATAGTATTAAATCAGGGTGATGAAACACGTATGCCTTACGAACGTTATAGTATTAAATCA
>JBCAUG010008781.1:0-11230 GCA_038406175.1 Haplosyllis leylae
TGGGGAAAGGCCTCTTTGCTTCGGTGTGTAAAAAGGCAATTTCTGAGGAAACTAAGAGGAGTATTGGCTTCATTTTTCAGCAATTATTAGACATTAATGTAAGGCATTTTATGTTTCTTGTTGCTAGTTACCCTTGGCAATGGTCTTTGTCGGCTCACCAAGACCACGCAGTTTAGGTTAAGTCAACTCAGACTGGCTGGCAAGGTACCAATTGGCCTTTCATAGCCTTTTGTATGAGACCAGAGCGAGGAGCATCTCTCCCCAGAGTAAGTTACGTGTTGGCGGCCAACACAAGCTCCTCGCTCCGGCCTCATACAAAGGCCGTGTCAGAATAGGAACAATCAGACCTCGGGCAAGCCCTCGGTCTTTGTTGCCTTTCCCCTGACCTTGGTCTGAAGTAACCTAGACCTGGAATGCGGTGATTGTTCCTTAATCAAAGAACGGGCAGAGGACAAGCGGGAGTTTGGGATTCAACATAAAGGAATTTTTGTGACATGAAGTTGACCCCTTAAAAGTGTAATTACAGTCCTTGATAACAGCGGCTACCGTTTAAATTTAAATCAGTGTAATTTACTCAATACACTTCTGTATGTTTGCCAGATGGATGATTTACTTTTGATGGTGCATTGGGAGTTATTTACGTCTTTTTCTGTCATGGCAATATTGTCACGGTGCAGTGAGAAGTTAGAATCATCTAATTGTCAGCAGCAGGATTATAATCAATGCTGAATTCATGGACTGGTTGTCCTTTAGTTGCTGTACCAGTGACACTCTTGTCCTTGTTGGCTTTGCCGTTATACACCCAGTTATTGCTCTCCATAAATCTCAATGTGTTGGTTGTAAACATGATAATTATTTTCCGTTCTGTTTATTTATGCCGGAAGTTTAATCTAAACAGAAATTGTAAAAATATGGATTATTTTGTTCGAGACTGAGATGCTGCTACTGTGCCAGGAATACATAAATAGGATCTTTAAAATGACACCGATTTATGCCTCAGGGATCTATCAGAATGCCTAAATTTCCTGACTTCAGTGAATTTATGTTCAATTTTACAAACCACCATTGTGACCTTAAGTAATTTATTCAATCCTTCAACTTCATTAAAAGAAGGAGAAACTGGCAATTTACAATTTCTTTTTTCATTTCAATTTTTTGTTGTTTCACTTGCTTCAGAACAAAGAATTCACATTTTCCAATTAATTCAATCAATTGTTTGATTGACTCTATCAAATTGTGAACTATTACAGACAAGTCTCTGGCAGTTTGTAGAAATGAACAAGCATCAATCAATTTCCAATTTTACTTCATTTCACTGAGAGTTCCCACTGTTATTTTCAGCTAATGGTACAAAAACTTTACGTTCTTAGAGTGGAGTTTTATTATTGTAATCTGACCTTTAAGTAATAAGTTTTCAAGTTCTCACCGAGGAATTCTCGAAGCAGTCTTCTAGGCAGACGATCTTTGGTTTTGCTTCAGTATAATTCTCCCACAGACACTGAACTGTATCTATGGTAACGTTTGCTTTTCCTCTGAATCGGTAACAAGTTTCTTCCGACAAAGCAACATAATTCACAGCAGATGCGATTAAGCACAAAGAAAGCAAAAATGTTTGTGCCTCTAACAAGATCATAGTCCTAAGGGTTTCTATTTGACAACATAATTTTGATGGTCATTCAAGAAATGTTGTCAGGTGTTAATTCTGATGGTAAAGGTAATGTTTAGTGACTGCGCAAATACTGTTGTTTTGCTGACAGTAATTGACACCCAGATCTCCTTTTGAAGTTTAAAAATTACTAAGTTTGATGGAAGTGCTATTTATTGCTTGAACAATTTTCTTTTTGAAATCACAGATCACAGATTAAAGGCAGTATAATGTCTACAATTGTACTTTTGTGACATAAAGTGCTGACAAAAGGACGATAACAAAGTTGAGTTGTTTTTCTGTCTTCTGGAAAATTGGAACACAATCAAGCGATTCCTCAATGGATATTTCTGAAATGCTCAACAAAAACTAATAGTTTGAGCCAAAGTCATACTTCCCAGTCGTACACTCCCAGTTGGCAATCAAATAAATTCTGATGCGAAATTTTATTTGTCAACAGTACGCTAATTTAAAAGTGATGTCATTTGAAGAATATTCCTAACTTGTTGTCAAATTTAACCAATACAAAAATGCCAACGCTGTCAACTTTGTGAGTTTCAAAAATCTTCATTGTTATTCATTGTTCTTCCATTTGGGTTCAACTATACTGTTCCTTGGTACCAGATGCTGCAATCACGAGTGAATAGAACCAGTGAAATGAAGAGAATCCAGGAACAAAACAATAAGGCACCATTATAGAGAGTATTATTTAGATTAATACATTTTAATAAGCCATTAAATGTTTCTGGTTCATCATCAAATTGCCCGCTAAAATGTGGCACCCAAGTCTATTTCACACTGAAAAGATTTGAATGTCGATCTTTCGCTCAAATGAATTAACTGCCAAAATTCCTACTTTTTCACACAATTAACAGTATAATTTGCTGAAGGATTGTGAATTGTTAATTTCCTGAAGGGCATAGCCCTGAAGGAAATGAACCAAGTAACAATCCTGAAGCAAACTAACAGTTAATTGTGTTAAAAGGTTGGAATTTTAGGTTTATTATATAACCAGTGAGAATTAATAGTTCATTCTGAGTTGTGACGTCGCAATTAACAAATATATTTCAGTATGAAACAGCATGGAGTACCACGTCCCGATATATAATAAACATGGATAGCCTCTTTTGAACAGGTAGTTTATCAGTAAGGTTTTGTCCGATATTACAATACCACATGCGGAGCATTTTAAATAATTATGTTGATGCTGTCAATTTAAAACGTTCCTTGAACTGGAATTGAAAAGAATAACATAAATATTTTGTTTTTGGTGATTTTTGTATGAAGCAACTAAAAAACCAACATTTGCCTTATTTATTAGTTGGCAGCAACCAAACCGAGGAAAAATATTCTTCTGACTGAAGAGCAGTCCAATTGTATTGAACAACATTGACATAATGCAAACATTTAAACATTTATCACAAACAATAAATTGTTTGCTGAAGTCACAAAGTATTTACAGATTGATAGTTCCACTAAATATGAATGTGATACAATTCAAATGACGGTGGAAGATTCAGGAGGATGCAACTAGAATTGAGCTGGCTCCAAATGGCTGGCTTCCAAATCAATTGATCTTTCGCTTACATCATAGCAATATCAAATATCAACATCAAACAGTAACAAAGAAAATTCTGCGCAGTGAGTCAATTCTGCAAATCTTCTGATCTAGTGCATTTAATTATGACTGGTTTGCTGATAAAAACCCAAAATTTGCTGTCAATCCTGATCATAAAACTCAGTCTTAATTTTATTAGTTTTTCGACATATTTACCAGAATGAAATCGAGCAGTAAATTTTATTGAGATGGCAGATGATCCAGTTGATTTCTTTCTCTAATACCACAAAGCATGATACTTTTCACTCAAGAATTACAGTCATTCATCTCACAGAAACAGAACTGTAATGCTTTCAGTCGTAACTCTCATTTTGTCTGTAATCAAAGTACGGGTAGAGGACAAGCGGGAGTTTAGAATTTGACATAAAGGAATTCTAGTGACATGAAATTGACCTTTTAAAAGCGTAATGACAGTCCTTGATAATAACTGCTACCTTTTAAATTTAAATCAATGTAATTTACTCAATACACTTCTGTATGGTGGCTTACTGTATTGGGAGCTATTTTTATGGGGTTTTTTTTTGTCATGGCAATAATATTGTCAAGATGCATTGAGAAGTCAGAATCATCTAATTGTCAGCAGCAGGATTAAAACTCATGCTGAATTCTTGGACTTCATCTCCATCAGTTGCTGTACCAGTGACATTCTTCTCCTTGTTGGTTGTGCCCTCATACACCCAGTTATTGCTCTCTGTGAATCTCAACACGTTGGTCGTTTCGTTGAAGTTTCCTCTACTTATGGTCGGATTCACCCTACCAGCAGTCAGCTCAGTACCTGCAGGTAATAACATAAACTTACATTTAAATCACTAATTATTCAAGGTTAGATTCCATTGGTGTCTTCTAACATAAATTTAACTGTGTGAACAAAAAGAACTGCCTTCAACTTCCTGCACTCATCACAAAATGAATACATAATTATTGAATTACAGTAGTTTCAGTACCCTGCACACAAATGGTTGAAAAGATTACTATGTTTTCTACCATACCTGAGACAAGTTCAGAACAGGTTTCTCCAGTAAACGTCAGTTCAACAGTCAGATCCTTGCCATGAACTGTTCCTGTCCAGAGACCATTCTGGATACATTCAGTGCATCCACTCTCAGTGCTGAATCCAAATCAGCAGCTGCTGCAACCTGGTGGTAACCACCCAAGAGCACATACCTCACATTTGTCTCCAGCCCATCCAGTGTTACACCTACTGCAGTTTCCAGGAGGCTCAAAGTTAGGGGCACAGGAGTCACAGTTGTATCCAGCCCATCCAGTGATACACCTACTACAGTTCCCAGGAGGTTCAAAGTTAGGAGCACAGGAGTCACAGTTGTCTCCAGTCCACCCAGTGCTACATTTGCTGCAGTTTCCAGGAGGCTCAAAGTTAGGAGCACAGGAATCACAGTTGTTCCCAGACCATCCTGTGCGACACCTGCTACACTCTTCTTTAAGGTCAAAGTTAAGAGCGCAGGAGTCACAGTTCCTCCCAGTCCAACATTTCTTGCATTGGAGCTCAGCGTCCTTTCGGTGATAGAGAATTGAATCTCCAGGTTGTCTGTAGCGGAAGTTCTTCTGGTAGAGGAAACAGCATTGCTGTATTGCAGGTTCATTGATCATAGCAACTGCGGTGCACTACAAAAATATTATCTAATAATGTCTTAAGCTATTATCGGCATGCTAAATGTGAATGTTGCTTCTGCATATTTTCTGTTCATTAGTGTAAAATGTGATTGAGGACCAGACTCAAAGTCTTACGCCCAGTACTAGATCAAATGTTCGAGGACCGACCGCGGTTCCGTTCCTCTTCCTACTGTCCGAGAGTTGATTGGAGTGAGCGGGTGGGACCATGCCAACCGTAGCTTTGGCCAGGGAATTCCATGTGAGGGATACCTGATCTGGTGCATTTATTGAGTGAAACACTATGCCCCCCAATCGGCCCTGTGGACAGACAGACAGAAGATCTGAAAACAATATCTTCCCTCGTACTACATACGTGGTCGGTAAAAAGAATAGCAGATAAAAAGAATTAGGTAGTGATTCTTTTTCTGGTTGCTACGGAGTCCTTAGGACTATTTACTATTACCCAAGTTTCCTCCATATTTACGCATTTTGGGCTCCCCCCCCACGGTTCTGTAGAACAAGAACTAATTCCGATTAGAGGTAATCAACTCCCAATTTGTGGCACCACCTGGTACCAAGGGTAGGAGAGGAGTGGCAAAAGTTTCAAGGTTACATCAATCTTATACCGATCCTTCTAGAGTCCATGAGGGTCCAGCACAATGGGAGGACGTCCTTCATGATTCATTCTTTCCTGGCCTGATTCCTCAAGGGAAGACATAGGGAAGGAGGTGGTTTGGGGGAAAACGGACTGAGAGTTAAACTGTTACATTCTTACCGTAGCGTTCTCGAAGCAAACTTCCAAGCAGATTCTCTTTAGTCTTGGTTCCGTGTAATTCTCCCACAGACACTGATCTGTATCTATGGTAACGTTTGCTTTTCGTCTATATTGATAACAGCTCTCATCCGATGTAACCATATAATTCGTAGTATAAATGATGATTAAGAAAAAGGAAAAAGGATACGGTTGTTTTTTTGACAGCCCCATCGTTGCACACATCATTCGTCCTGAATAATCCCAATAATTCCTTTCGAACAATTGACTAGAATAAATGCTACTGTATCTGAGTGTTCAACTGTAAGGATGAGGGTTATCCTTTACGTTGTCTTCATTCTGTTCATTTATAGTCTAATCTCAATATTTGTCATTTACACTGGAGTTTCATATGCTGCGCAGAATTCAGTGGGTTTCCTCCTGAAAGGATTGGTGACAATGTTATTGCAGTCATTGGCACAGGGAAGACAGGTCGAGACAATTCGGGATGTTGTTCTATAGGAATACCATTAAAAATGCATTGAATTTCTTGAAAACCACATCTCAGGCTATCTGGCTCATGTCGTGTCACTGGGGCACCATAACTTCCATCGTTTACCCTTATTAACTGCTATATAACTATGGCAACATAATTCTGATTGCCACAGTTTACCTGGTCACCCTTCCAATTTTCCAACCTTTTACAGTAATGGAATCCAATACTCAGAATAAGCGATGTCTTATTTATTACTGCCTGCGTACGTAGTAAGAGGGAAGGTAATATTTTCAATTTGTTTGTTCACCGAGGGAGGGGGGGAAGTACTCAGATCATACACATAGCTAGGGAGGTATCTGGGGGTCTGGCTGGGGGAAGGGGTACTCAGATCATACACATAGCCATAGGGTCTGTGGGGGGAACCAGTCCCACAACTGGGGAAGGGGTACTCAGGCCCATAGCCAGGGGTACTCAGTCCCACAGCAGCAGGGGAGGGGTGTGGGTACTCAGATCATACACATAGCCAATGGGTCTGTGGAGTCTGGCCCAGGGGAAGTACTCAGGCCCACAGCTGGGGAGAGTGAGGGGTACTCAGTCCCACAGTCCCACAGCCAGGGGACGAGTACTCAGTCCCACAGCTGGGGGTACTCAGGCCTACAGCTGGGGGTACTCAGGCCCACAGCCTGGGGTGGGGTACTCAGTCCTACAGCTGGGGTTACTCAGGCCCACAGCCTGGGGTGGGGTACTCAGTCCCAAAGCTTGGGTGTCCTGAGCCCAGGTACCCCCCACCCCTCCCCCAGCAGGATAGGACAACACAGCGAGCACTTGCTATGCACGCGGCGGTATGCCTCCTTTCTTGTTGGAAAAAATCTTGTGCAAAACTCACTGGCGCAGAAAGTTCCACAATTGATTTTTGCGAGCTTTAAGGTAATTGTAGCTAACAGAGGTCTCCGCTTGCAACCTATTTCCCACATTGTGAATGAATTCAATCAAAACTTCACTTCTTGACAGCATTCGAGTTTTTCCTAAATAACATAAATAGATAACACAAACAGTTTCTGTTGCCTCCAGTGGAGATAGAACTCACAACACCAACCATTACTGGTTTAAACGTCTAATGCTTTATCCATCTGTCAATCTGTCAGTCTCAGACTGTCGAACCCTTATAAAGTTACTTTCTATTTAATCTAGAAAAGATCCATGTCCAAGAAGTGAAATGGAGCATGAAACAAAATTTAGTTGAAAAGCTTCTATTCAAAACATTTCCAGGTGGCAAAGTGGACAAGGCATTAGACTTCTAAACCTGAAGGTCAGTGTCATGGGTTTAAGTGCCGCTGGAGGCATTTTGTTTTTAACTGAAACATTTTGAAAGCCCTTGACATCATTTTGTACAGAAATGTCAGATTTATGTTATCTAGGAAAAACTCGATTGCCAATAATTCGCAGAGCTGTTATTTGGCCATTTCTGTTGACATAATTTCCTACATATTTTACACCTTGCTGGGACCTAACCTTACAAATGATTGCCCATACAGAAGTAACCCCATTTTCCAGCTAATTTAAAAGCTGAAACACCAACATGATTATGAGCAAAATTCCTAATAAATTGGGGGGGGATAGGAAGTACTGAAATACAACAATGATTAGGGTCTCCTTCATTGGTGTACTCTGGAGCTTCATGATTGCTTGTACACTGACCTTGCTCTCTGTGTAAGTTTCTATAGTAGGTATGCCTAAATTATGGAATGTTTTTTTTTAAATTGACGATATTTTCCATGAAGGCATTGACGTTAAGAATTACTGAACTATTCTTTGTAAGTTACTGTTGGTCGTAGTCTATTGTTGTATCTTCCTGGAACCAATGTCAGCCCAGGGAACTTATACCCCTGTCGAAACCCTCAGAACGTAATCATGACGTATTTAACAGTCTCTTGTGTATTCTTCTGTCTCATAACAGGTTCACCCGCAAAGCGTATTTTAATATATTGAGTATTTTCTAGTATTTCACTTGTGTAAAAACTGGGAATTATAGTGAAATATTCAGTGATTTTATTGAAAGAACAAATAATGAGCACTTAGCTGTTAGGTAGAAACCATTGATTTTCCAATGACGGGAATGTTTTCATTGTTTCATCTGTCAAAATAGCCTTCACAACATACTTATTATCATTTACTAAGTAGATCTATAAAAATTGCAGAATCCAGCCCAAAGTGGCGGAGACACCGCAGGAAAGTCTCGTAATAATTAAGGTGACTTTTCGGCTGTCAGTAAGAAGTCTACTTAATGTGTACAAGTAACAATGTCAATGAGAACATCGTTAAAGTAATGTGCCAGAAAGCCACACACTAGAGATAGTAGCATATTTACATCTTACAAAGGACATCCAGGCTACGTTAGAATTTTTCAGCATACTTATGGATGGCTCTGATTTTCACTGATTTCCTACTTGCCATGCACTGAGCTTCCACTTCCTGTTTGAAAAACTTGGAATATCAAACCGATCCCTAAATATATATTTTTTGGGGAATTTCAGACATAGCTATGACGTTCTTTACTTTAAATGAAGCTATGCAATATTATTTTTAAGATAAATAATTTGGTAATTTATTTATGATTGAAAAAAAATGAAGTTCTGAAAGTCAACTATTATGAAAAGCCAGTTACAACTTTCTTATCTCCTCGAGAAAGGCAGAATTTACTCATGTTCCCTTGGGGTGGTTACTGCATTTTTGTTCCTAAAAATTTGGAAATTCAAACAACTCTAGGAACGAGAAATCCCAAATAGGGGTATTGGTGGCCTCACCAAAGGACATATGTCCACCAACATTTTTTTTTAAAAAACTCACAAATTACAGTTCTAAAAAGTATATGGTTAGCATTGTGTCTCCAAACCTATGGAGTCCACAACAGAGCAATTTGTATACAAATAGAATTAAAGACTAGTTTCCTTAGATTAAAAATATTCAATTCCTGAATCAGGGATTTAGAGAATAACGACACAATCAACATTTACTGAGGCTATTTATCAAGTAAGTTCTCATAGCTCATAGAATATAGTGAAGTAAGTGTAAAAATGCAAGTTGTGATCAGCAAGTTTTCATTACGTATGTAAATTTACAAGTTCACTTTACTGTATTGATTGTTCCGCAAAGACCCAAATATTTTACATAAATAATCTGGTAAAATGCCCATTTTATTTCGGTGGATCGAGGAGTACCCTGAATGTATTTCTCGCGGTTTCAGCTACATATAAAAGAGCTACTTATCATATAAGCATGTGTTGCAACATGGGCAATCTACTGTTTTTTGATGAAATAATAGTTCTCATTGCAATGATACACAATATCCACTGCACAGTTATGAGATAGTTAAAAGCTTTTTGATAAAATATTCAATGAATTGATTGTGATATGAATTGTTTGTGAAAAAAACAATAGACATTTGATTGATGAGTATTTCATCGAAACGCCTGGTCAGTTATCAACAAAGTACTCACGACAGGGTATTTTGCGACACACTGATACAACTGACAAAAGTTATGGCTGAAATAAAATAAAAATATTGCTCAGTGAATTGATCCTGTCTGGAGGCAATTCCCTGGTGACTTCTCTTATTTATCATCTATCAGCCAACATTTTTCTGTATACTCATGTGAAATACATGTGTTTTACCGCTTATTGTCAACCAATTTTATGTTGATTTAATATTATGTTTGACAGTCAGATATTGCTCCAGTCAAGACAAAATCTGAATAATTTTATGCAAAAAGATATTGTTGTGTTTGTTGTGTACCTATCGAATCCTGATTGGATTTGCTGTATAAAAGTCAGATATTCACCCAGTCCGTCACGATAGTGACATTTAAAATGTTTGCACACAGTCCAGGCAAATCGGTTCATGCCATTCTCCTTAAACTTCATTGATAAAACTTCTCATCAAGACGCTAGTGTAAAAATGGTGCGCAAAATGCAATAAAAAAATAAGAAGTGCACAAAACAATTCCTTTTACACGCCTGAGTAAAGTTCAGAAAATACTTACACAGTCAGAAAATTCTGACCAAAGTTTTATAATGGTGGTCTATGAGAAATTTTTTTTTAGTTTTTGAAGTGTGCAGGAAAAACTATTGGCTTCATGTTGAAATACTAAGTATATCCTTATTTCTGATACTAAGGAGATCTGACTGACAGGGAGCTTTTTTCAATATCTCATTCTAGGAAAAAGATCATTTTTTAAAATTTTTAAATAAAGATAATTATTGAAAAAGCTCCACATCAGTCAGAATCATGCAGAATCCGGCAAGCATTGACATACGATGTATCGCAACCATTGACTGTCAATGCTAGCAGAATTCTACCAGGAATTGGCAGAAAATTACGAAATATAGGAAAACTCGAATGACGACTATATTTGTGCACAAATGGGATCTTCTACAGCTTGTGAATAAAATTTCACGCCACGGATTTTTACATTCCAGCCGATCAGCAATATTTATTAATTAAGAATTATAAACTTCTTGAGGCAATCGAGTTTTTCGGCAATTGGCTTTAGATTCTATCAATTCTGTGGATTCTATAGAATCATGAAAAAAAACAAAAATAAATCCAGTAGCAAAATGTTACCCCCAGTGCAAGTTGAAAACAGGCAGCTATGATTTCATGTCCTGCATGATACTGACTGAGCTAATTCCCCTATTTGCTGGAAATGGAATGGAAATCTCAGTCCTGCTCTGTTGATTACAAAACTAAGAATCAATAGAGAATGACTACATGCTGCGAGATTGACAATGTTGATAATGTTAGAGGCGAACAACCCCGAAAACTCGTAAATTCAATCATGTTATAGTGACACTCCAAGACACACTTTACGCCTGCAGCGAAACTGGGTTCTTCTTCTTACAACCACTGACCAAATGTGCATCTCGAACTTTCAAAGAAACGCATGTCACATAAACTAGATTTTGTTGACAATCGAGATTTTCCGTAATTGGCTTTAATTATATAGATTCTGTAGAATCTACAGAATCACGAGATAACTAAAAAAATCCAGTAGCAAAATGTTACCCCAGCAGGATTGGAACACAGGCACCTCTGACTTTCAAGTTCTGCAT
>JBCAUG010008792.1:0-25468 GCA_038406175.1 Haplosyllis leylae
AAGTAAGACTGAGCACCCCCTCCCCCCGGTACAAGTGAGGCTGAGTACCCCCCCCCAACCCCAGACAAGTGGGATACGCCGCGGTCGGTATGCCTCTTGCGTTCACGCAGGAGGACTTTCTTGTTTTGTCTTAATAAGTCAATTCTGTTCTTTTCCTTCTCAATATGGTTTCTGAAGCAATATAAAACTGATATAAAGTGACTATCGGATGTGCAAAATAGTTATTAGATGTGACTGACGGGTTTTATTATCTGTGTGGCGCATTGTTGCAGTGTCAGTAGGCTGTTTAAAGAAGGCAGGGGAATCTGTTGATTCTAATGTCTATACCCAAGAATGGAAGATTCTGATTGAGTAGAGCTGTCCATGGGAGATCCATACAAGTAAAACTTGTGCTTTACCAGATACTACTTTTGCGATAAACATGTCTGAGTGGGAATCAGCAAAAGAAGATAAAGCCCATGTATTGGATATTGTAAAATCCTAAGTGACTCCAGGCAACTTACTGTTAAAAATATTTCATTCGAAATAAATGCATAATTTTGTGCAAGTTGGTTGTGTTTACCTTAGATGAGTGGCCTTACAACATGCTAGTTGTTGAAAATAAGACACTCCAAACATGCGAAAAGTCAGTAATAATCACGCAAAGAGAAGATTTGTTATGCAATAGTTATCATATGATCGTTCGGAAATCTCGGCCAGAATTTATATACTGATTATGTGGGATCGTATCACTGACACCATACCACCTAAATAACGCAAACATCTTACTTAATTAATAAAAAAAACTTGCTGGTCAAATCTTGGCTTGAAACATTGCAAAGCAGCAAAACGGAAAGCCAAAGCAGGGTGGCCACGGCACAGCGAAATCAGGGAAAACAGGGAATTTGGATCTTCATTTTTCGAGACAGGGAAAAACACAGATAATTTGCCACAAAATATTAGAAATATGATTTTACACAGGGAATTTAATTCCAATACAGGGGAAATTTTGAAGTTTTAAAATTAAAAGACATGTCAGGGTTGTGGTGGGAATGTACTTACAATGTTTTGACTTTTTAAAGCAAGTTTTGAGTTGGGGGGGGTCAAACCAAGAATGGAATAACATTTTTGCAATAGATGCCATTGCATTTGTCATTGTGGTTTTGATAGTAATATTAGTTGTTATGTTTGTGAACAGTGTAATGGAGTAGATGTATTCTGAAGCCAAAAACACAAGGGAAAAGTTGAAAACACAGGGAAATCTCAGGGAAAACAGAGGGGATTTTGACTTGATCAGAGTGTGGCCACTCTGCAAAGAATTTCTTCTGAAAGCCAGCAACAATCAATTTGCATTGGGTTTGATAATTTTTTATGAAGTATTTCTTTTTATTATTGCGTGAAGGACATTGAAGAAAAATGTGATTCTGTCAGAAAATTGTCATCAGTAGTTCCAGTTAGATATGGATGAGGGCATTGATGATTACTTCTGTACTTAGTTGTACATATAACCTTTAACACAGATTATTACATCTATTGAACAGAGATTGATGTACTTTCCGTAGTTTTGTACACAACAGCATCATAAAAACACAGTCGTTTCTACATTTGGTGATGGAAATATCAATCCCTTAACCGCAGTTATCATCATAAATTTTTGATATTTGTCTTTACAAACTGGCAGCTTGGGAGCTGCACTTGAGACCTATTTGGGAATGAAGCTGTTGTGTAAGGTGACACTGTATCAGCTGTTTCCTCCAGTAGACGAAAAGCTGCAGTGCTTAGTAAGCTGGTCCTTTAGCAGCATGTGGCCTTATACTGGGAAAAGATGCAAATGTATTTTCCCACACCATTAGGCTAAATTGACTATTATCCTTATTATGACTTGGTGGTGGGTTTGAATAAGGAAAGGAAACTGCGTTACTGTTTGGGAATTACCGCAAGGAATCTCTTCCGAAATACTATGGATTAGGCGAAGTTGGCTGGGAAGTAGCTACTGCACACTTCAGTTTCCACACTTCCTTGTATTATTTATGATTTTGACACTCACACAATTAAACAGTTGAACAATTCATTTCTTTGGAAATTTCTATTGGAATGAGATGCAAAATGTTCCAGGTAGGTCTGGTTGTTGTTCATTTGTTTATCACCGTGTACATATTTACTCATATGTTCTGAAGATTCAGAATTTTGAGCACGAACCCAGATTATGAAGACTCCTTGGCTTCGTGTAGCTCAAGGTAGTTATTTGGAACAAGCGACAAAGAACTTCACGCACGTGGGAGTTCAAATAATTAGCGGAAAACAGAATCGACTTCGACTAAATTTCCGATTGTCATTGACTTTTTTGCGCAACAGAATATTTGACAAAGAGCAACACCATTATTATATAGGTTGTGGTGATTACTTCACTAATTATGAACGCTATTACAAATGATATTTCGGAGAGTTATATCTTTTTGACGAAAACTAGGGCAAATTGCTCAAAATATTGAACTGAACGTGCTATCTTCCTTATTATGTAAATTAATTCGACTTCAACAATTTCCTCATTGCTACGCAGGAAGAAAGATTTAAGATATGAACATAAGACAAAGTGATAAATTGATTTCCTCATTCGTATTTTGTATCGTAACCTTATCATGACGTAGATACATTTTCATAGCGTGGGACGTAATAAAATAGTAATTTACTCCAGTTTATGTAACTGTTTCATGCAGACCTAACTGAAATGTTCAGAAAAACGTAATATCAACGTAATATCAGCGACAGTGGCATCCCCACTGGATGCCGTTGGTGTCGATATCTGGATGGCTGACATTTTGAACAGAAGGATTATGTGTTACTGATACTATCGAAGGATGAAGTATTATCAAACAGTGAATATTTTAACGTTGCTTCACATATATGAATATAACATCCATAATAGCTCTATTTATATGAATTGCCCATCTAACTGTTGGCTGTTCCATTGTATGTGTGTGTGTGAATATATTCGCTTTCTTCTCCCAGAGGAAAACAATGCAATCAGAGCTCGTACATTACGTCGCATATACATTTACTAAATTAATTACGTGATGGTACGGATTGGTGACAATATTGTAGATGACAAGGACGGGGCTTCATGCTTAATTTATTGATTGTGAAATTGTGGTGAAGTAGTTCCTAATTATGGTGACAGATATGTGCAGATGATTGCAGATGTTACGTCTTCAAGTGATTGATCGTTCCGTCACATTCGTACTTGTGGCACCAGTGTTTTATTCACATTTCGCATGCAACTTCTTTTGGGTCATAAAAATTGCAGACCCACAAAATAAGTTACATATGTATGAATCTGGACGATGAAAGTTATCGCAATTTATGACCCCATAACAAAAGAAATGCCTGTTCAACGCAGAAATCCCAAAGCAGATGTCATACTATTTTTCTGCTCTCGAGATTTTAACAAAATGGTTAGAGTACACACATAATTAAGTGACGTGAAACAAACAATGATATAAGCTTGTTGACAATGATGTGATTACTCGTCACACACTGAAGCATTAGTCGTGTATTTGGTAGCCACATTGAGTCTGGCAAGAGATTTTCTCGGAAGTTGTTGCTATTGTACAGAAGCAGATGTCCCAATGTGGACAGTTTGGAAAACCTTATTACCATCCATTGAAATTGGATCTGCAAAATGTAGACTTGGATGTCAACATATGTCATTATTTGGCAACATATGTGTACCTTTGGAAAAGTATTGTATATTTACCATAAATGAATGCCAATTTGTTTCACTCATTAAGTCTAATGAAATGTTGCATTTAATTGTTCAATTATTGTCATGTGAGTGTTCAAGTACACATCGCTGTGAACTAAGTATCAAGATAAACATTAACGTGATGTCAAACTGAAACAGTGGATGGGGTTTCCACTGGAATAATATACGAAAACAATGGAAAAGAAGTAAGCTTAGAGTCAACAAACTCAAACATCTGGAACTCTGAGTGTGATTAACTCTTGTTATCTTTACAAACAAGGTCCCTTTTTATTACCCAAATTAGAACTTCCCTTGTGACATATGGTGGCCAAATCAAGACAAGATTACAAGATGATAACTAATGGAATATAATGAAGAACATTCGACGAGAAAACGACAACAGGTTGACTTATTCCTGAACTTTGTCATCTGTAGACTGGGTTCATTCATGATGTCAGGAAATCTGTGTCATCGACAGCTAGCATGGGGACGTGGCGAGACGTTCGAGAAACAACTTTCACCAAAAGCAATGTGCTTGTACTATTCTACCCTTGTTGTTTACATAATGTTCCGATTCCATTTCACTGAAAAGGATGAATTATATCACCAATTTGCTATTAGTAAATGAGCAAATGTAATTTACTGTTGATTGTTCTCTGGCAATGATATATAAATTCGTTCTGTATTAGACAAATGAACTGTTTAGCAATAAATTATAATGTAGTGTTACATTGCCAAACTTCTGGGGTTTGATACATAACTGAGGTTAGTGAGTAAATGGATGATTCCAAATTGATTTTTTGATGAGAGATCTTGTACAGTGTGTCAACACGGAGAGCAAGGATGGACAGAATTGAAGTCTGAAGCTAAAAGAGTCTGAGTCCACAAGAATAACACTTTACGTCATGGTTCCGTTTTTACAACCAAGTTTTGTTCTTTATTTCTATTACTATTTTTTTCTAAATTGTTTTTGGAGGACACAAGTCCTTTTTATTGGGGCCACTGATACTCCTGTTTTGGACTTCTGGTGACGTCTGCCCTGGGTTTCAAAGCCAGGGTGGATCTCTTGCATGCTTTCTGTGGTGCGACACCTGCTGACTGTATAGAGGTCAGCATGACAGCTTAGCCTTTTCGATTCATTTCTACTGCTACATCATTACTACTCACGGTGGAATGATGTTAGAACAAAATTCCTTCTCAATGAGCGAGCAAGACAGGCAACGGACCTCAGGTTCAACAGGTAACTGTGCCACGAAGGAGGACAACTCGATTGTGTGATTCCACGCCACCGTCTGATCACATCCAGTGCGGTAATGTGGCCTGGTCTGCATGGAAATGAGATATATTTAGTACCTCGTCCTGATGTGTTCCTGTACTTGTCGATTATGTCACGTTTACCTGTTTGGTTGTCACTTCTCTGCAGGAAGGGCATTTGTAAGTGGTCTAACTACAATTTGAAGATGGAGATATTTCAGCAGATAACATCTACTTTGTTCAGTGAAAAGCATAGACTACTTTAACTACATTTTAAAGGTAAAATTAATACTATAATTTCAACTGCCAAACGAACTATGACACCTTCCGTAAATTCTGACAGAGAGAATTTTATCCACACTTTTTGCGTGTTATATCGGTGCATCTGTACAGAAGGTACCATGCATTCAGGTAAAAATGTCCTGGTTCAGACTTTTGGTGATAATGGGACCAAGTATAATCTTTTCATTTGAAACCTGTCACATGGGAATTTCAATCTTTGAAAAGCCAGTGGACCATTGCGGCAAACATGAAAACAGTATCAGTTTTACTAAACTCAGATAACTGTTTGGCAATATTTTGTTTTATCAGGGCCTGAAATGGATCAGTAGCATCGATGGGAAATATTTGTCACATTAATAATTGAAGTTACTTGACGGTTCTTTGTGCTTCTTCTTTTATTGTTGATCTGCAAATTCTCCGTTTGATTTCCACTTTCCAGCAGAAAAACCTACAAAATAAATACTGGTTACAATTAATAGGCCTAATGTGAATCGACAAAGTAGCACTAATTACCTGTGGCAGGGATATAATGAAGGATTTACCTTGAGGTGGATTACAGCTAGGATTAGGAATGTTTCTCATTCGTTCGTACCAAGGCGGTATGTCCTCCTATAAAATAAACATCAATCAGTAGTTCTTATTGCCTCGTATCTGGGAACTGCAAATCGTTAAGCAGACGTAGCACTAGACCACAGATAAGTAGATCCTTGGGCTTTAAGCATAAAGTAGGATTGTAACATCACCGGAAGTCCATGTTGAATCAAGCAGTCTCCTCTCTGCGGAATACATTGGTCAGAGATACCACACTACAACAGTCAGGTGAAGGTTTACTCGTCTTACTGAAATGTGAACTTGTTTTAAACTACTATTTCGACTAACAATTCTGAAATCTCTCCAGGCAGAATTTTTGCTTACAGAAAGAGCAGACTGGAATGCGTATGTACTGCTGAAGGAACACTTTGAAGGAATTACTGTCGGTTGTGACCACGAGGTCCCAGGTAGTAATTGCGTTCTGTGTAGTGAACGACGAACAACAACTCAATTGTTTGATTAGATTTCACTGGTAAATTAACTGATCTGGGGAATAAATGGAATAATCATGTACGATCACAGTGTGGAGGACAAATTTGGAAACGTGACTTTGAACTTTAGAAAAATGGTCAATCTTTTTATTCAACGAAGCAAACTCACCACAAAATAACTATTGTGTCCTTTGTCGCCAATTAGTGAAAACGATTGAGATTTGTCTTGACACTTCGGAACTATCGAAAGAGTTTAAAAGCTAATTACGTCACACACATCTTAGTTATGAATGTGAAAGTAAGGATGCATTTCCTCTTGAAGGAAGTGGGAACTGTGACTGGAATTGGAAAAGACATGAGAGTCAAGTGCTGATTACAACATACTGCTTCCAGTATGTCGTCTGTAAGATGATACGTACCGGTAATTGTGGTTGACACGGAAGACCTTTGTGGGATTGTGGCAATCCCAAGAAATGACTACGTAAAACTGCGGTGCCTACTCTGGCGTAAGATTATCCCGTGCTGAAATCAAGTTCAAATTTCTATATTAATATGGGAAATTGTAAAATCGACAATTTTCTTTAGTTGTCGTTTCTGTAACGCACTACGAAACATTTTAATCGTTATTTCTTCTAATTAACTTAAAATTAATTTCAACAAAATAGCTAACAGTCCCCGTTGTAGTTTGTGACTCTACCTGTGTACACTATCAAGTAAAAAGAATAAAATGAGCAAGGAAGCTGTTGGCAAAGCAGAAGAAATGCCAGGGCTAGTACCTTCCCTGAATTTTACTGAAAAGGTCTCTGATTATCTCCCTGTTTTTCCATTGACTTAGTGTTAAATTTGTGGTCAGTAAAGCCGAGGGAAGGACAATCTGGTCAGTAATTCAGGAACAGTACTAGCACCGAATGCGCTCTTCTGTGCAAAGAACCTGAATAAAATGTGGAAGATGATATTGGAGGAAAGGTTTTGTACAATGGAAGGAAGACAGTTCCATGGATAACATCCGTGTTGCAAGACAAGTGGGAAAAAGGTTCAGGTGGTAAATTCGTTTCTAATGAGTCATTATTTCACTTAGACAAGTGGTTTTTTGTATCTCTGTCTGACCGTAATCATCCTGGAATAATACTGGACCTTTTGTGTTTGGATTTGGGATCTATGGTGGCGAAATTACATAACCGGTACCGGCCCGCTGAATGGAAATCTATTGGGTTGGTAGAATAAACTTGTTTTTCGCTATTGAGAACGTAGAACATGTCACGCATTTGAGCGATTAGTCCCTTTTGGACCAGTTGTTGTGAAAGAGAACGAATTGTGAAGAAACGGACCAATACATGGACCACTTTTGATGAATATTTTCTCGAACTGAATCCAATAAATTTACGAACGTTTAAAAAACGTATTTAAATGTTTCTGCCATACTCTTCATTCATTGCGGACTTCTTTCAATGATAATGTATCACATTATGCAAATGCATTTTAAATGCAATATGCACATAGGAATTGAGAACCTTAGTGGATGGGACATTGGGTTACAATGGATTATCTTCCAAGTGCCTTGATAGATTGCCTCTTAAGATTAAACTACAAACTTCTGGGGGCTATGTGTCATTCATCGGCAGAAAACGAGGGGAATGAATCCAAAACTGTTTAGGATGCACTGATATTTAGAAAGTGAATGCGAAAGCAAAACTGTCTTTGATGTTTCTCGTCAGAGTTCGTCCACAATGCTATGCCAACAACATAATTTTCATTATTTTGGTGTCGTCAGTTGTTGACGTCACAAATGGACATCATAGCAACAAATGGACGTGTACAGGCGGCAACGGCATTTTGAAGATCAAAAGTTCCCGTTACCATTGCAGTGTGAACGCCCCTTCACTTGTTTGCAAATAGGCTCATCCACGCCACGCCACGCCACGAGAAAGCAAATGTGAATGCAACAGCGAAAGTTTTTTAATATTTGCCGCTACTTTTCGAAAATGGCATTGGAAATGTGAAGATTCATCTTCTGGCGACTTTGCTTTTGCATTCGGTCGTGCTCCGTGTGAACAAGGCATGAATGCACCATATTTGCAGGTCTGTCTCTCCCCGGAGACTGGAGTGCCCTTCACCGACTAATGCTCATCGTTTCCGTTGCGACAGTTAGAAGTACGTCCCACTCAAATGCCAAGACCAGACATTTTCAACACTGTACAGTTAGAAGGGAGGCGGCCACAAAGTAGAGAATTAATTTCATTCAGAGACTAATTCGGTGTTTGTTCACTTCGCTTCACCTAATTCTGAAACATGTTTTTTTAAGCTTTTAGAGAACAGTCGAAACTGTTTTTCCTTAAAAGCAGATGAAACTGGGTTTTAGCTTCCCAACGCAGTGTGGCCTTAATATTCAACTTGTCATTTAATAGATTCACTAAAAAAGTGAAAGCAGGTGTTAAATTTCCATACAACAACAAAACTTTAAAAAACATTGACAGATACTTGGCACATTTTGATCTAAAACATTGAGGATTTTGGGGTTGCATTGTTGAAACAGCTGCAAGAACCGTTAATTATTGTGACGAATCAGTTGCTAAAACATTTGTCCTTGTTTCATTGGAACTTCTTGAATTGTGAAAGTTGAATGATTGGCAGATATGAAGTAGTCAGAAGAATATAGAGAAGTGATATCAAATAAAACGGAAAATCAGTTCTTCTCTCCAGGAAACTATCAGATGCACATTCTGACCATTTGCACGCGTACTTCCTGTGGTCAATCATCAGTTTCACGTGTATTTAAAAGCTATGTTCAACTGGTGCTTTTTGTTATTCCCAAAAAAAACATGTCATTTCTTCCTAAAATAATAACTTCAAAGTTGAGCGAATGTTCATGGCTGCAAGAAAATGCCCTGAAACTTGTAATCCTTGCGAGAAGATAAGTCAATGGAGTGAGTCTCGTAGACGCCATGGATGTGCAGTTTCTGGGAATCTTTATTCAAGGCAGAAAGGTCTGCAGGAAACAGGAAGAGACATGCAGGACATAAACTGTCTATGAACTCTGTCATTACGTCCTTTACTTTCTGCCTGCTTAAGCAGAGTCAACTGCAAGTTTTTCCGATGACTATTGGGTCAGGATTACAGTGTCTATCGTTGAGTAAAATAGAATAATATGGAGTGTACATATAGAAACCTTTTCATAGTTCAAAGTAAACTTGCTGCAGGCTATTATTCCATGGGAAAGCTTCAGATGATGAGGATGGTCTTTACTTATCATTAATGAAAACATTAGATAGGATTCCTTTACTGGGGACCACAGAAACTGATCAGGCTATTTTGAATGGCAGCCTCCTTTTAGGTTTAAAATAAAAAGAAACTTTTGGCTTGGAGCTGGAATTGATAGAAGGATTTGGCGGAGAAATGTAAGAGGCATTAGGGACCATGATTGCTTGATATCCTCTCTCAGTCCAGGCTCTTAGGAGAGTCAGGTACAGAATGACAGAGATAAGCTTTGGGTGGTTGAATGTATTGTGAATTATGACACGGGCAATTGGAGCTATTTTTCAGAGGTTTGTCAGCATTTGTGCTGGAGACATGGTGTTAGACATCTACTTACACCCTTTGTGAACCTAGCAGAGTTTTTTGTTTGAAATACTGTCTACAAATGGATTGGAAATGAAGGCACCAATTTGTGGTCGCATAACAATATCTACAAAGGATTTACAGAAAGTAAATAAAAGTTTCCTGAATGCAGGATCTTTTCACATAATTTATGCAGACTTATATCATTGTATCTATTTGCAGAAACAAAGAATGTTCATTCTGTTCTGGAAAACTAGAAAATGAGGACCCTTTCTGATAGCACACAAGCAACCGTCGTCCTTGGCCTGTGACTAACGAAAGCAAATTCGTAGATGAAAATGAATATTTCTATGGAAATGAAATTTGGCCTCTTGGTCATTCAGACATAAATTTGGCCTTTAATATTGAAATTAATGTTATGAATAAATGATGGCATTCCAAAAATTGACCCAAAAGCTGACATAGTGGTGATTCCATCGTTCTTTTCGGAGCTAACCATTCTCAGTACTGGGTTAATCATGGATTTCCCAATGGATTGCGTTCTCTTGTGAAATATGTAATTTTGGGCAAACATTCTGCGTAAAGAATTAACCAACTGGTATCACTGGTTCAACTGGTATCAGAATCTGTGGTGTCTATGTAGGTTTAGGGCCCATACGAGTATCATTGGTCATCATTACTGAAATTGGAACTCAATGTGACACAACAGTCAAATGATCGCCGAGGGAAGAATGGGATATTTGTACCCAGAAATGGAGCGGATAGAAATTCAGATTGTTATGCGGCTTAGTTTGCTGAAATTAGGTTTGAAATTTATTCAGACCTTTAAACGAACCTATAATCCGTACTGCTTGCGTCTATTTATGGGACCAGTTTATCCTAATAAGGCCCCAATTCAGGTCATGAGGATTTGTTCTTCGGCACGCCTTTCATATGTCATAAAATTAAATGTATATCCCAGATTTCATTTGATTCTGTCCTGTAAGTCTAGAAATGACAACTGACCCAAACTTGTATTTGCAATTGTGGTAACTGTAAAAAACAAGAAAGTTTTATTGTTCCATTGGGTTTGATAGTAGTTATCGAGGTCAAATAAAATACAAATGTTTGTAAATCTGTTTCATCAAATCCAGAACTAGGTTGATAAATGTCAATGTAAGAGAGAAAACCTCCAGTCTGCAAGGAATGTCGAATGTTTGTGATGACGTATCGACGTAAACTTATCCCTGCGTGGCAGAACTCTTGATCTGTATCACAAATCTCATACTGTTGTGGATTATCCGTTAATGTGTAGCTTTGTTGCGTGTGACTTTTGAATATATTCCATCAGGCACCAATGCCTTCTTTTTTGTGTATTGATAAACAGAACGAATCAACCCTTGTTGTGTAATTATTTCTGTGTATTGTATTCCAATATGAATAACGTTTCCTTCAGTTGTAGTAATTCAGATCCACCCGAGAGTCAAATTGTTAAGCAGGTGTAACACCTCCTTTAGGCTTAATCGACAACAAACGGACTAACGCCCACAAAAAGTTGAGAAGAAAATTTACAACTGGCATTATCATAATTTCAAAATGATGAAATCATGGCATGAAAATGATTGCATGTTAGACTTAGATATGAAAGATTTGGCTGTTGTTTGGAAAAAAATTGACACATAAATAATAATTAAGAAATAAGTTTTTACAAAGTTACGTAATAGCAGATTCACAGTTGTTAAATTTAGCAGAGTGTAGTTGAAGCCATGCTTCCTCACTGAAACGTGCCAGTAAAAGCTTCAAGGGAAACATTTCTCCAGAAAATTACAAGGGGAGTCTTGTCATTTGAATGCCTGAAGTGGAATCTACACATGTCAGACAGCCTTTTCATGTGTCACGAAGTGTTATTTTTGTTGCCTTAATAAAAGCGAAATACTTCTTAAGTCTCCGCATTTAATTTTAGAATTAAGCTTCAAAGAAGGATTGAATTGTAAGATTACATTTCAGGAAAAACATGAATGGTGCATAATTACATACATGATTATTGCAAAAATGTGTGCGTGTTGTTGCGGAAACCAATGAATGGTTACTTGTAAGGGATGTTGAAATTGATAAAATAATGTGTAATATAACAGACTTGATATTTTTCTCCGTTATGGTATGATATGAATCAGGTTTTATTGTCGGCCGCAATTATTTCTAAGTTGTGTATTCCATACTGCATTTGTTAACATTTCCTTCAATTTCGCCCAACATGGTTATGATATTTTCTCGCCAATTACTTTGATAGTTAAAAACCGACAACAATTACAAACAATTTGTGATTTGTGGACTTTATTTTGTACCGAATAAGAGAAACAACATAATGTTTCAGTCACAGTTGCTTCCTCAGTAGATGGTCGGCTTTTTTTTGTGTTGCTCATTGAAACAATCTTGAGACAATTGTGTACTTCTGAGCGTTGGAGGAAATGTTATGCTTCATTAATTGGTTTAATAAGAATTCTCAGTCAATTAACAGAGTAAGTAATGAAGCAGCAGCGAAAATTAATTTATGTCGAAAGGTTATAATTAATATTTCCCAAGGTATAGTTTTTGTGCAAGAAAGTCCGTGAAAATTGCTTGCGAGTAATACATAATTGGCCAAGCAAACTGTAATCTTATTAAGAGATGATCATTCAAGATTGAAATGGAAATAACTTTTACAGGATTGCACTTGGATTGTACTTAGTTTCTGGTACGGCACTATTTTTTTCGTGCGTCATATAGACCTGTGGAAGTTCAATTTCATTCCCATTATTGAAACGTTACTAATGAGCTTTGTTTCGTGAATTTGTATTCTTTGGCGCGTGTTTAACAGGATATGGGAAAGGACCTGAGGATATGAGCTGTCCTGGGTACATGCTCCTCTATGTACGTGCGTTTAACCCTTTTTGGGAATTTACGTAGTTGCATCAATGGTAGTTAATCCAGGTGTAACTATCTTGTAAAATAGATTGTGAATCCCAACCATTTTTGTTCGAAAGTAATCTGTTGACGTCGATGACTGTTGTGACCCATCGCTATTTCTGTCGAAAGAAAAAAAAAACGAATAAAGAAGGAAAGAAAGAAAAACAATCACGGCAACGATGATGGTGATAGGGATTGATTAAACAGTAGTGCAAGTCACCCACAAAAACAGTAAAATGTTAACGGCCTCACTTACAATTTGATGAATTTCTTTTGATAGGTCCTTTTCTTTAGAAAAACACTGCCCATCAAATACTTTCATAAAAAACGTGTTTCAAATGTAACACTTTATTTGGTGGAGGAAATTTGGAAACATTCGTTTACCTTCAGCGGAATACCAAAAGGAGTCTTCCGGAAAGGTTAATGACGTCCACCCCTTTGATCTCTGTTGGTTTCACAGGTCTTTGTACGCGAAACGTCTGTCACTGAAAAAGTGAAAATGTTTCTGTTGATGTGAAAATATTATTTCTCCGCCGGATTTCAGCAGCTCGTTTCAGTGTGTGGTGTGTACAATTTAGTATATAATATTTACGCAGATGAAACATTTTCTGTTTACTTACCCAGGTATTCAATTCACTCTTCATGGTAATTTTTTCTGTGATTTGTTAATGGACTTTTTTCCGTTGTATTTTTTTTCTGGAGTCTTATTACTTCTTCGGTGTTAAATTTGAATGAGAGGGTATTTCCTAACACGATAACTGGGAAGTAAAAGGAAACAAGAATTGCCTAAGATTACTCGTCGATTGCTTCCACAAATCAAGAACCTCCCCGAAATTCTTAATGCGCATCAGAACTGAAGCTTTTCTTGATATCATAATTATACCGGTGGGTAACATTACAAACAAGATACTATATCCAGGAACGGCAACCAAGGGCCGGAAAATTGACATGTTGTTTCCTGGTGGACCGCATAAATGTGATCAATGTTGAACGTATTAAAAGAGATAATGACTTGTGTGAAGAACAAAAGGAAAGACCACCAACGATTTGACTTATTGTGTTTCTTTTTTCTTGCTGTGTGATGAACTTGGCTAATTGGCGAAGACATGTTGAAAACGTACATTACCTACCAGTACAAATTAGAATAACATCCAACTTACATTGCATTGTCGCTGAAGCATGTCGTACTTTGGATTTTAAATCTGAAGAAGTTGCTCAGTCTACAATCAGCAAGCGTAAATCGGATAATTGTTTTTACCGTTACCAACGATTGCAGTGTTCAAATAAATGACGTTGTTCTTTAGAATCTTCCTGAAAGTTACATCAAGACCTAAGGGTCTATTTACGCGTTCCTACGCCGTGCCCGTCACAGTCACCATGGACACTTTGACGGTCAAAATGGGTTCCAGACCCATTCTGCCTGTCACCATATACACAATGTTAACTTTGATGGTGACGGGACGACATCGAAGTGTGTAAACAGACCTTAAGAGTGTACATAGGACGCCTTCAGAACACGTTCAGGATATTGGCTGAAAACCCTATGTCTGGCTAGTCTCCGGTCAGGTAATAGCTTGTGTGTTTAATTCGTAGAATACACCAATTCACACGGGGAAGAAAGTTTCTTTTACAATACTGGAGTAGCCATTTCCTCTGCAGTATATTGATAGATAGATGAGTTGAAAAGTAACAAACTCCCCATTCTAACCAACCAAGACTATTGCAAATGAGACGTGGGAGAGAACTTCGTTAGGAACTGAAATACAATTCTGGTATGAAGTTAAGAAATTGCGTGTCAAAATATTTAATAGAACTAAGAAATAATCAGTTGGTACTTCAAGACTTTATATGAGTGATGTTGCCAGGAATAGGAATATCATCCCTGAAATATTACGTCTGGAAACCGTGATGTCACAATGTTTACCACGGTGTCACACTGTGCTATTGTTCTAGGTTATGTATTGATTCTTCAGTTATGAAAGATTTGGCTTTTAATGCATGCTTTCGTTTTTTCGTTTAGAATATTTACTAATTGGAAATGTTCTTTGTTAAGTCTGGTGCAATTATCCCAAAATTAAAATGAGCCAATGAACTTCAGTGGTGGCTCTGTGCTCTAGATGTTACACCTGTACCACCATCGTAAACGGTTTGTTCCAATGGAATGAGAAATCTATATATCAAAAACTAACGGATCTGCTGCACCGAAACTTTTCGTTTTCCAGAAAAGTCAAAGAATGCGCATCATCCAATCAATATCAGAATTGTTTGGATGAATACTTGATCGACAAATTTACATAGTGCTGACCTTCATGAACCAACTACACATGACGTGTACATAGTTAGATGGGCGTCTACAATAGTCAATAAATACTTCATGGAAATGACAATTCGCCCAGTGGCGAGACAAAAGGGATCGAATCTTGAAATACGAACATAGGTTGTTGGTTTTCTCCAGTTTGTGTTAAGTGGCTGACGTAAGAACGTCACATTTTGTAGAACCCAAACAATTTAGAAAAGCACAGATTGAAGCTTGATCGTTCATGTCATGCTTTGAAGGTATGATGTCGTAATGGATTTTGTTTAATCAAGCGTACACTGTGCATAACTGTCACTATGTTTGAGGTGAGTACGTTCGAACGTCATATCTAAGCTTGTTATGTTATATGGTATTTATTAGGCAAAAGCGAAATGTTCGTGTTCGAGTCAGTTAGTGTGAATCAGCACCAACATCATTCTGGAAATTATTCGCCATTACAGAAAGGCGTGATGAGCAATTAATCTATCTTACTGGAGAATGTAATGAGAAACGATTCAAACTTATTTTGTGTTGATATTTTAATGAAGGAAATAGCTCAAAGAGGATTTTAATCTATGCGATTATCTGGGCGTTCAAATTGTAATGGATGAGAGAATAGGCTTTGTTTTGCACCTGCATATTGCAGCTTACAAAGTCATCCCTTGCTTAGGTATTCAAGGAGATTATTTGGCGACGTATACGTATCCGTATTTGCGGATAATCTTTAATCTTCATTAAAGTGGACTAAAGTGCAGTACGATTGTACTTAAATTTCATATTGTTTAGTGAAATAGATACTGAAATAGGTTTCAAAGAGATATTTTTAATATTATCTGACAATTCCACAAAGTATTACGCGAACAAACAGATCAGGTCCGCGAAATATTGTTAAATTTTTTTGTGGGGCCAATGACATCCCTGTTTTGGACTTCTAGTGATGTCTGCTCAGGGTATCAAAGCCAGGATGGATCCCTTACTTGCATGCTTTCTTGCCTGCATGCAATGGATTCCTCAATTTAACCTCTAGTGTGACACCTGCTTACCTCTTAATGGTCAGAATTACAACCAAACCTTTTTGATCCACACATTTGCACACTGGTGTAAAGCATTGGTGGGAGTCAAACCCATGACCATGTGTGTCACAGCACTATGATCTTAACCATTCGGCCACTCCTTTTCGGCAACATTGTTTAAATATCACAAGTTAGATAGTATAAAGACTGTATTGGTTTAGTAATTAAAGAGTATAATCGATTAGTTGCTATTGAAAGTTGTATCTTTATGAACGCAAACATAAATGTTATTGCATGACTTTAGTTACGAAAGCGACATATCAACGTTATTTTCCGGTTTGTATTTCACTTTTCTTCCTTTTCATTGAAAGGTGAAATCATTGGACAGAAATAGATTTATCCAATACTGAATTTGGTAAAGCTTATTTAGATAGTCTAAAGCCAATATATTTTCTGCAACATCATGTATGCTATTTTCAACCAAAAGCTGAAGTGTTTGGAAATTGCATATATATGAGGTCCTCCGAAAACCTTGTTGTACAGATCTTGCGTGCTATCTTTGACACTATTGACTCAAAAAAGTATCAACTACTGAGCTGTCGACGTTTGTTTGACAAATATTAACCTTTGGTGGATCAAAAATTTACTTTGCCCAATTACCACAAAAACGTTTGCAGTTCAGCAATAGAATATATATGGCTGGCTATCTAAGTAATTCAATCAAACTGAAGTATTGGTAATGTTTTAAATTTCCTATCTCGAGGGCAGAACTGCTTTTATCTTTTATAGATTTGTATGCAGATTTGGGGATGATCCGAGAAGCATCGATGCTGGTGAAGCCGTTATTTAGAACTGTCCTGTGAGAGAATTTGGAGGGGGAGGGGGCTGTGTTGAGACTCAGGTTCAAACAACGGATAAAGATAAATTTTGACCATTTTCAAGCTGTCCGGATGGACAAGCAGTTGTGCGGATGCACCGTGAATTGTAGACGTTCTGATAAATCTTTGGGAAAGCTAAAGAAACGTTCCCTAAGTCGATTTCTGTGGCAAACCTTTTGTCCAAATTGCGGACGATCAGTATTCAGAGGACCGTGTGAAGAGATGTCTACTGCAATCAAGTGGTTTCTGTCGCGATACCCAATCAAACATCCAAATCACTGCAATGCATCAGACTTCTACCACCGTCGATATATGTCTTTTCTTCCAAGGAAGACAAACAAAATGATATAATATTTCGACCGAATTCCTTTTGTGTGGGTGGCAGGAAGGGATATAGACATCCGAGGATGGACAAATTCAACTTTACATTTGAGCGTTTTGCTTTGGTAGGAAACGTGTGTTTCCATGTGTAAACCACGTTAAGTGCAAGAGTATCTCTGACGTCAATTCACTTGTAAGCTCTTTTTAGCAATCCCTATCGATTTACATGTAGTATTTTTTCTGGAGCTGTATTTGCTTGTGTGAATGAAGTCGGAATTGTTTCTTGTGTTCACAGCACAACTTTGTATCAGTTAATATGCAAAAAATTTGCAACGATACATTTGAACAAATCTTACTGGAGGAATCTGTGGGGTAGAATGGCAACATTACTTAAACTACAAAGCAACGTAATGTTGAAGTAGACACTAAAACAGTGGTATTTCTTGTCAGTTTCTGTGGTGAGAATTATGAATCAAAAACTGTTTATGACTTCAGCAGTGGCTCTGAAAAAGCACTGACGGACATTAATAGGCATATTCTAAAACACTAAACATCCAAAAACCAAGGCCTACGTTTGCGTTTGTTGAACAAACCCAATAGCAGAAGGGCAATTACAAGTAAATACTGTATGTAGCTAGGTATTTGCGTGTAACACGCAATGACCAATCATCAGCTGATCAATGAGTAATTAGTTCTAATAACAAGACCTGCCTCTCTGTTCAATATTTCGGAAGCAATCATCTTAACGTTGAAAGTGCGTTATTTGTGCCTCTTATTCATTTTCATCTTTCCCGTCATGAACTTATTTCTGACAGGAAGTAAGGAACACAGTACATGGCGGAAATTGCGAAAGCAACTGTTAATGAACACTAAGACGGAAACGAGAATGGAACGCTTCGCATATTAGTTATGTCGTTGCTGAATTCTTGGTTGAAATAGTACTTAGAGGCTACATTAGGATAAGTCCTCACGTGATCTTTATTCAGTAGTAAACCCAACTATTGTTTATGAACTGCCAATATTTTATCTTTAAACAGATACCCGTTTGGAGGAATTCTCTTTCAAATAATCTTCCCAATACTAACTTGATGGAAATTTATTATGAGGATTTTTTCATTAAAATCCCCTCAAATACTACACATGTTACAAAAAAGAGAACTATTAAAAAGCCCTTACACTGAAAATTCGAAAATGAAAGACATCAGATAAAAGTTGCGTAAGGTTTCTATTGATTAAGTAGCGTGTCTGAAGCCGGAATCATAATTGGATTATTTTATTTCTAGACGTTTGTAAAGTGTACATTTGTGAGCTAGTATCAGTATCTTGTCTCCTTTTTTTGGCGTTCAACAGTATTAGCTCAGCCTTTACCTGATAAGCGCTCTTTTTATGTAAATATGGCAGTGCCATCAAACATTTAATCTTGCCCATCAACTTCACATAACACACATTTGTACATCTCTTTTTCTTCAAATGATGATATTGAAAGAGAGCTATGTATAAGAATGTACACGCATGGAAGAAATACACATTTAAGGATTGTAAATTTGGTTTATTAAGCGTTTATGGAGACATATGGAGGCAGATAGTATGAAAATGGTGTGTTGCTTCGTAAATAAAGATTCAACTGGCTGAGTGGATGAATTCAACATTAATTTGAAGGAGCAAGAAGTTATGTAAATCTTAGCATTTCAAGTAAGTCATCACAGCAGTAAGTTATAGGTAATAAATGTCTATTTTATACATGTTATGTACACTAAGCGGCTCACTCGCTTTACTGTGAAAATTTGCCTGCAGTGAAGATCGGCTCAGATGGCCTTTAGAACTATTTCAATATTGAAATTTTAGATTTGATCTTCATTCAAAGGAGCCTACTTTGATGAAATACATCGAAGCAGCATTTGACCGTATTTTGTTCAACCAACTGAAACATGTCTTATGCAATTTAGGATTCACTGTTACCCTAAAGAATAAAAATTCTATAGAATACCTAAACTTGCATTCTAAGGAAAAAATTAAACAAATAAAATGTTAGCTTTCTCTTTTGCTCAATGTAAACGAACCTAAGAACCAATCTTAAAAGGAAGATGTCTAGTGGTGTAGGTAATTACATGTTTTTATCCAGAGACCCTTTTACTGTGATTAGACACTGGAGAGAAAGGGTCTGCTTGCTTTAAGTGGCTATTTCCACCAGAGCTGCACATTATGGTTTGATGGACCATTCACTTACCATGGTTTCCATGTAGTTTCACTCTTAGAGCAGCTCAGAACGGTGATTATTGGATATAGTCAACATGCCCAGTTCTCAGCGACACGACAGTTGCGTTGTGTGTAATAGCTTAATCAAAGAATTAAATTTGATTTACCACCACTGTATATATTACCCATCATTTATAACTTCAGATATTTGGGCGAATCTATTGTAAAACCACGCAAAGGATGCTTCAGTGAATCCTTCCCAGAACGGTCAGATATGATTTTAAATACATTTTAGCGAGTAGTGTGCAGGAGATCACTTCATTGTGAAAGACTACAGAGAAACTCTCAAGAAAGGTTCCGAGTTAAGTAAAGTAAATTTTTAAACTAAACTTGGACACTTTCCATATTGTATGGGGAAGAATGATATCATCACGTTTTCTCATTTCCCTGCACATGTGGATCTCGTTCTTTTATGAGGAGATGTGAGATAGAGATCTTCTGATGTAGATCTAAATCACCAACTGAAGTGAACCTCACGTAAGAGGTTGTTGATCTGGTAAAACATGGTGACGAAGAATGTGTGCGCCAGAATCAGAAAGAAAAATCAATGTGTAAACGTATTGTTTGGCTCACAAAACCAACTTAATTTTATCCAAGAGGTTGAATCAGTTTGAAATGTAACCAAAGGTGTTGAAATGGAAATGAAAGATGTTCAAACTAAATTGGATGCCTTATTCAAAACTCCATTTTGGTTTATCCTCAATTTGTACAATCAGCGTGCTTCTACGCTACAATTGATATAAACTCAGATCTAATTCTTCCTATTGTCGGAATCTATGATGGACAATCTGATATCATTCTCGTACATCTCTAAAAAGAGAGACTATCTGACTTTAATGATGACGCTTTTGTCATAAAACAACGATGTTTTGAGGTCGTACCAGACGGCGGTCTCATTTTATGCACAATAGTCAAAGCTACTCTTTCTGGAATTTATGGAATTGCAAGCCACTGATACTATTTGAATATAATTGGTTTGGTTCATCTGTTTGACAGATACGGATGATTTAATTTTCATCAAAATACACCAGTGAGCTCGAAACGTTAAGGAAATTGGGATCAACGCATTCTTATCTTACAACGTGCAATACCGTCTGTAAAATTTAAACCAAACCATTGCCTTGCAAAGTTCACTTGGATCAGATTGTTTAATTACCGAGTACACTCAGGCATGTTTTCGGAAAAAGTACAGCACGTTGGGGCAGAAATGCAGAACAGTGGAACTTTTAGCATAGCCGCTTCCAGTTCACAATATCGATGTGGTCTTTTCTCGAACTTTTCAAAAATCACACCACAGCAAGCGCATCATTGGATAGATGCAACTGCATTAAAAAGAGAACTGTCGACAGCAAAAGGCCAGGTTTTTGGAATGTCAATGTGGTAAAAATATTTTTCTTCACGCTTTAGTTTCCAAAACATTTTACTTAAGATAAGAGCACGTAAATTTATTGAGGTTAGAATATTGACTTAGCAACTCTTGAAAGCATCGCCTCAGAACTGAGTAAGAACGTTGAAAGCAACACTAGAGATGATTAAAGCTGAGTACATCTAACGCAATGAGCTTGAAAGAGCTCTCCTAAAGCGAGAGTGAACTTCACTAACACTGGAGACACGCCTCTGGCTATATGATAAGTCTTCTGACAGGTTATAATGCGACAGGAAATTAGAAAATCCAATAAAAGCAGGAATGAGGTCAAGTTTATATGGTGTTGTTTATAGTCAAAAGCCTTGGTGAATAAATGTTGAATACATCTTACATTGCGAGAAACTGAGGGATGAAGAGTTTACATTTTTGCTGGTAATCCCACAAAGGAACTAGATGCTTATGTTTTTGATGTAAAGTTTTAAGAATGAAGCGTTTGACAGTGTAGCTTATCGTGCGACAGTTGCTTCAATGTCAACTGTTTCCAAAGTTACTGAACCTTTGTCTCCAAGGAAACCTTAGATAAGATGTTGTCTGTTGTCGTATCATCCGGAGAGTGTTCACTTGGATTGTAACTTAACATCTAACATCCTCTCAGTGGAAATATCTGTCTGTGAATTTAATTTCTTGTGTCAGTGTTTGTATCAATTTTAAATGAATCCCCTTAATCTGTGAAATAGCTCTCAGATAGATTTTGTGATAGATTTCACCCTTTCTACTCCCATTGAATGGAGATGTTTTTGGAGGTTTCTGTGTTTCTGAAAGGCACCGGATGTAATTCATTTGGGCTTTTGCAGGAAACATTATGGGCTGTTAACTACTGCGATGTGTCCTTCAGTTTAAAATAACGTTTCTTTTACTCTGGCTCTGTCGAGTCATGTCTGTGAGCTGTAGCAACCAATTTTCATCAAACCAAGCGCTCATTGCTGTTTTTTCCAACCCTGGGTTTATAATAAGACCAATATTAAGCTATTTTGCCACATTGTTAGCCCACTTAGTTACTTTATTGGGGTCTTTTTGTTCCAATTTGTCCAGTGGTTCTTTGGAGCAGTAATTTTAAGGTAACTTCATTACTGGAACAGCTTCATGCTTGAAGGTACCATGCTTGAGGTACCATTAAGCTCTTGCTATTAGATATTACATTATACATTGCCACAAGACAGTATTTCTAAAGGTGGGAAATAGGACAATACATTTCATAGAGGTGTCGCGAAAAATTATTAGTGTAGAGAATACAGCCGAAAGCGTTCATTTATCAGCTCAGGGTAATTAAGTAAAACCTAAAACGCAGTTACAAATAACTGCCTCAGAATGGGAAAACATTTGAAATTATTTTTTGTTTGAGCATAGCATATGAAACTTCTGTTGTGAGTTCTGTGTCGAGATATTTTCCACCGAGTTGTAGTTCTTATTTCTTTACAACCTGTCTTACCACCAAGACAGTGAAATATTACAGTTTTGGCTCAGTTTTAATTAACCTAATTAATTAACCTTAAATCTTTAATATCTTCCATGTCTTCTAATTTGGATATTCAAATTAAATAGATCTAGGTTAGTTCCATCTAACATTTCCTTCATTGTATTCAGTAGGACTGAGTTCATGTCTTTAAATATCATTAACAGTGGGCATTGCAGACGTAGTTGCAAGTATAGGAACACCAACACATGATTTTAAGCAATTTTACGTTTGGATAACTTACCAATCGCCAAAATCTAGCTTGTTGTGGTCACTCATGTTTTCGTGACACCTTGACCTATTCATTAACGTTGGTATGGTAACGGTGCAATCAACAAGAGTAAATTAGATTATTTAAGACCAATAAATCTAAGTACATTACACAATCATCCAAACACGTTAATCGTTTGATGACCTAAACTTTTATGAGAAAATGAAGCTGCCACGGGTATTCGTGTCCGCATCGTCAGCTCCGATGTACATTACACTTACTTTCATGTCCAGTCCCCTCTTGGGACGTACACTGTCTTTATATATTCAAACTAGAAAGATGTTTTATGAAACTTGCTCCATTGATGACCATTCAGCGATGAAATTAGATTTGTGGCGATGTATATTATCACAGGGCCTGCAAGGAAGCTTTTCACTTTGATAGGTAATGTCACCATCAATAACGTTCCGTTAAAATGAAATAAAGACCCAAGCATGCCTCTTGAAGTGACTATTTTCATCGATTATACTTCCATAAAGTAGTATGAGATGGTTGATTTCTTTTTCAGACAAAGGTATATTGATGTTACAAAAGAAGAAACAATATCAAAGCGAAACACGTATGCAGTTGTGTGTACAGTTTGTACATTCGGTTTCGTCGGCGGATATGATTTTCTTTTGAAACTTATTTTGATAGTGTAGCAGAATAGGCCATTGTTAGTTACGTTGGTATATAAATGAAAGGAAAAAAATATTTCTAGTTGATTGTCATTGTAAACTTTAAATGTGTTATTAAGTTTTGAAGGTCTTCTTATGAAACTAGATGAGGAAATCACAGATGGTAGTTGAGGTCATTTTGAAAGGAGATATCTGCGGTGCAGTTCTCAGAGGGCCCTTAATTCATGTACACAGCACCACATGCAAATTGATACTATATTTCATCCAACAGAAGAGCAGGACCAATAAGAACTTCTGCTGTGTTTATTTCTCCAAATGACATATTTCTAAGCTCACAGCAATGAGCATATCCTGAGGACACCTATCTATCTGACCTGCCATCCGAGTCACCAGTCTGGGTAGTTCCACAACATCTGGAAATCCTGGAAAAAAATTCAATTCGTTTGGATAAACAGAGATTTGGGAATATTTTAAAAGGACGGGGTTCAATCCTTTAATATAACGGTTTTTATTATGTAAATTATGTAACTGGGAACTAAGTGGGTGTTAATGGAAGGTGGTTGGGAGGTAAGGTTCTGCTTTAAGAAAAGAAAGTCGAGAAATGTTTTATTTGATGGTAATTGGATTCACATTTAAGAAAGGAACTTTCCAGCCTTTGGACCTAGTTGGAAAGTTTGGAAAAATCAAGAACTATCATGGACTTTTCTGTTACCTTCATGTGTGAACTCTTGACATTTACTTTACTCAAAACTTTATGTCGCCTCTGCCACTTTCTAGTCGTTGATCTACTTTCAAAGGTCCATTTCATTATTCTCTAAATGATTTATATTTCGTGGGACCATCAAGCTGTGAAAGGAATGAGATCGCAAACAATTGTTCACAGTGTTTAACAGCAATATATGCGGCAATATCCAGCTGATACTATTACAATAGAGAAATGTCATGTCACACGGGGGGTTCTTCATTTCCTATTCGAAACGTAGATTGGCCATATACGGAGGCAAAGTGAGAAGTTACTGTTATTGTAGTTGCAGGGAACAGTAAGTTTAGAAATGGCAAAGTGAACAGATGGTTGGATTCCAGATGGGAGATATGTATAGAATTGGAAATCTTTGTACACACGTTGAATACTTAGATTTTTGTACATTACTTGGGAGAGAAGGAAATTTGTAGGAAGTGTGTACATATTAAAAGTACTTATGCCTGAAATCTCACAACTACAAAGAATTCCACCATGAAGTTTCTGTGGAACGTTTCAGTTTCTTTTCTCACAGACATTGTAGGAACTGTGATTCTAATTAGAAACAAATTTAGTCTGTGCTCCGATGAGTGAATATAGGCAATTGGATTTAAATTAAGTATTGGGCCAATCGGATGTTTTTCTGGACGTATTGGCATCATTTTTGTGAATCTTTAACTGTTGAACACACTGTATAGTCAGACAAGATGGAGATTCGGAGGTTTGAAGGACAAAAAAATACTTCTCTGTCAGTCTAAAGAAATATTTATAGCGCACGTTATCTCCACGGACGTAGCCTAATGAAGTTTATTCTCTTATTCGATGGGCAAATTTAGCTGAAGACCCTGAATCATTGGGGTCTTCATAGACAAAGGGATTACAATCACAGAGGAATATGTTGTTATGGTGAGGTCGTTTGTTGGTCGCTGAGAGATAAAATTCAATTTGCTGGTGAATTTGTTTTCCGCAGTCAGTACTGGGAGGTGAAGGATTTGATACAAAAACAACATGGGAATAAACGCAATGATGGATGAGCGGCAGAGTGAAGTTCTTACTTTGGTAAAACTTTTAATTTTCTTTCCGAACTGTTAAGAAAGAGATGTATGAGCAGGGTGGTATGGGGAGCTGTGTTAAACCGGCATTGATAGGTTTTTTCCTTAAGTTAACATCTGCAAAAAATTTCAATACTATCATCCACCTTTTTCCCCAATGTATTTATGCCAAGAGCATTATTTTTAACGTCCAGTATCTTTTAGGTTATCTGATCTTTTCCATTTAATGATTGCCTTTAATTCTCTTGCACCGTCCCATTTACGGTGCAGCCATTCGTATACACATCTTGCACATCTAGGTTGAGAGCCCCACAAGGATCCAACCGGATGGGCGACCAATGGCATCAGTTGTAGCCAGAGCCAATCAGCTTAACGTACCCTAAGTAC
>JBCAUG010008793.1:0-11229 GCA_038406175.1 Haplosyllis leylae
TATTTCATGACGTAACGGAAGTGACGTTTATGTATTCCGTGTCGTAATAAATATTAATGATTATTCTAATGAATATTGATAATTATTCATCGACCTCAGACGGGAAGATCATGTCCCCGGGGCACAGGGGCGCCCCCGGGACAAAATTTCTTTATTTTCATGCAGTTTTCGGGGAAATTGGTCAAAAAGTAGTTTGACGCCCCTCCTTGGGATTGGCGCCCCTCTGGGAAATCCTGGATTTGCTGCGACTGCAGAGTGCACTTTTGTTGCAAACAAGACTACTTTTTCATGAAACCAAAAATCATATCAAATTTCGTTTTATTTTTGCGAATATCGCGGATTAATTTTTGGAAAAAGTAGGCCTTCACTTCAGGGCGCGAAAGTTTGTTGCAGCTTCAGCTCAGCATGAGTGAAGTTGGATTCAGTGTTTTTGGAGGATTAACTGCCTGGTTTTCAATCTCTGTGGATATTAATGAAGTGAAACTATGGTGTTGGTACATTCTATCTTTTGTATGTGCAGATGCCTGGGCGGATCCAGGATTCTGCCTGAGTTGGGGTTTGGCTTTGGGTGCATTGTGCCCCATGAATATAATGGTCTTTTAGGGTTGCCACATGTCAGGGAAATTTCAGGGAAAAGCTAAATACAGGGTTACCACGTGTCAGGGAAAAACAAAATTTTCTCCAGGTCAGGGAATTGTCAGGGAATTTTGAAAAAATGTCAGGAAATGTTGGTCATTTTGTCGGGGAATTTTGTCATGACAAATAAAATTTTTCCTAAAATTGATAAGCTTTCCTTTGCTTGCATATTTTTTCAAGTCCTAAAATTTTTGCTAAAATTTTGGCCTTGCTTCACTCAGTATTCCTTCCCATCATATATTTTTCAAAATGCTTTATTCTATGAGTACTATTTTTACATTAATTTGTTGTCTGTGAAGAACATTTAATGTAGAAGTAGGCATTTTAATTGTTTTGTCAATAATCCTTGTTTTTAACTTGGAAAAATAAAAATAAATTGTCAGGAAAAATGGTAATGTGTCAGGGAAATGTCAGGGAATTTTAAACTGACTCAAATGTGGCAACCCTGAAATTTTCTCCAGGTCAGGCAAAAGTCAGGGAATTTCAAAAAATGTCAGGGAATTTTGGCCATTTGACCCAAGTCAGAGAATTGTCAGGGAATTTGTGATATAAACTCAAGGTGTACTGATTATTACTTTTAAACTTTTCCTTTCAAAAATCCTGGGTGTATGGGGAAATACCATCAATAAGACTTAAAATTTGTTTTTTTCACAGGTTGAAAAAAAGAAATTGTCAGGGAAAACTTATTTTGTCAGGGAAATGTCAGGGAAATTTGAATGGACTCAAATGTGGCAACCCTGTTTGTAGATCAGGCACTTTACATATCCATTGTCCAGTCAACATCTTGTCACATGCACACATCAACCCACATCTGAAGAGCCAATCAGATCCCCTTGCAATGATATCATTGGTATATGGTTATATCCAACCAATCACCATGGAGGATGAGTGCCAATATGTGAGTGATATTCCTACTTGCATCCCCTTGGTCAGAAGTGTAGGATGTGGTGCTTGTGAGCTGAAAGTAGTTTCTTCTCAGTTATCTGTTTGAAATAGAAGTGCTAAATGTCCCTTATTGGTCTGGGAGCCCCTTGGACTCCAGGGAACTATTTTGTATGGCTTACTTCATATGTCAGTAGTTAGCCTTACTGCAAAAGGGGTATGCATGCCCATGAAAATAGAACCACCACAGTAACCACCACACTTATGTGCCATCAGGGCTCAGTAGGAGCTTCTCAGGTATGGATTGACACCCAATGCAGCCCTTTGGTGGAAACATACAAATCTGCCTGCATTTCAGAGCAATTCTGAGCACTTTAGGCCATTTCCATCATTTACTGCAACCAACTGTGTATTCCTGTAAATTGTAACATGCCAAAGGTCTCAAAGTGTATATTATTAACTTAGTTGTGGCCTATTACACTAGTAGTATGAATGATACCAAGTTGTAGAGCTATGGAAATACTGCTTGTTAAGCTGTTTGTAGTGACCTGTCAGGACAGTCCCTCAGGGTCAATCAGTGACACTTGATTGTGTGCATTTGTTGTTTGCAGTTCCATCTATATTCTAGTGTGCTAACCTTACAGTCTGGAGATCTTATTCAATAAAGACTACAGGAGCTGCTTGTTCATGTTCTTACCTGGTATGGACATTCCTGAAAGGGTATCCAGAAGACACATTACCACACACAAGTAGGACTATCACCACCTACCCTCGCAGTCCCCTGTGCACTTAGACCTGTGCAATAATATATCCCTCAGTTCTCTTGGGTCTAGTGCAGACACATAGAACCATGTCAACTGTTGTTCCTCCCTGAGATCTAAAGCTGAATAACTCTGCCTCAGTTTACGAAAGGTCCCCAACGGAATTCGGCAAATACCAGTGACAAAATTTAAATCATCTTTCAGTGAACAACGGTGGAACAGTTCAGAGCTACGACAAAGCTATGTTTCTCTTCACTCAGGATGCTGAATCGGACGATACAGCAAGGTAGACCAAGTTTCTATTTCAAGGTAAAATAACCATCGGCATTTGTAGTTTACGAATTTCTAACATAATGTTGGCCCTGCTTTTGTTGCAATGTCCATTCCACCTTTCTGGCCACTCAGCACTTTCAAAAGACGAATGTTTCCATCTCTTTAAGACTATTTCGTAGCCGTGATTGCGTTCGGAATCACCTCGCAATCTTTGACGCTGCTTACATAGAGGAATGTTTGCAGGTTGGCCATGTTCACAAAGTTGCAGTGGGCAAATTCTTTGTACCAAACACAAGGTTAAATGAAGGCAAGTCTAACTTAGAATCAGTAATCAAAGAAGCCTCAGCCCTGAGTTGGTCAATACTGAAATCCGTAGACCCACAGCTAGGTTCAGAAAGGGTTGCATCATTTTAATTCCACTGAAGTAATTCCAGGACTGGAGGCCTGGTACATTACGTTTTTTTTTTTTGCACCAGCAAACTGTAGAACTATTTCAAACATTTCAGCTTTGAAAGAGAACGGTGTAGCTTTGCGCGGTGATAAACTGCCTCAGCCGAGAAAACAGATGTACTTTGGCAGGGTCGAAAACCAAAGACTGCAAAATCGTGAGGCTGAAGAGGATGACTTTCCTGGTAAGTGAATATTGTCGAGAAGATCCTGAATACCTTGATAGTACTAACATTCAAGATAGCGTGTGGGTACACTTGAAAAGTATGGATTAGGTTCGTAGAACAAGCGCTTCGGTGTGGGTAAGTGTATTTACCCTTGGTAGGGTACTGGTTTCAGGTTGGAAAAAAGTGATCCTGATGTCACTGCAATCGTTCTCGCCACAATTCGCTTATGCAGTAGGACAGACAAAAATATCCCACGATTTGTCATTCCATAGTCTGAGAAACTCATCTTGTCATTCCAGTTATGAAATTCTGTTCAATTTTGCAGGGTATATCGACTTAGATATTTTACCCAAATCTGACGCACCTTTAAAGGACCTGATCATCGGTCAACAAGGATTTCGAGTCATTAGACGAAACTGCGATTAACAAATTTGATGTATCTACAATTGTTACACCCCAGAGTTACAAAAATGCAGTCCGGCTGGTAAGGCTTTGCTGTGTTCATTCACACTTGTCGAACTTGAACACTGAAACGTTGTAGCAACTAGACTATAATTTCTTATCAAATTCCGTCATTACCATAATTTTGCGATCGTTCAGTGTGTACAATATTTACGATTATTATTTAATTGTAACATTTCAGAAGCGATGATCTCAATTGTTAATTTGAATGTATTTTTCGTAATCTTGATTGATACAATTTGAGAATATTTTACTTCTTGCTTTCATTCAATAACTTTGTAGCATATTACTAGTGAGACAGCAATGGTATCACATAAGAACGATTTTTATATAACACAGGGATAATCAATTGTAGTTTTACTGTAATACCACTTTCACAACAATATTCTACACTGTAGGGTAAAGATACATGAAAATTGAATAAAGTGAAATCCTTCTACGTAAAGGTTTCACTACATTTTAAATGTCAGAATTCAAGAATGTATATTGTTGAACTGTGATTGCAGTTGAGTATTCTTTGTTACCATGTGACGTTGAATACAGGACCTAAATCTGCATGGTTTTATGTTCAATACTTTTTCAATTAAGACGGTCAGGGGCGACTGGTCGTTGCAGGTAACCGAATGTAATTACTGGAATCTGTCGACTCCCAGTTTGTGTTTGAGGATGCGCCGCTTGGAGTTGATCTCGTCGATATCAACGAAGGTGCTTTCGAGCCAGCGAACCGTTTCGTCTGGACCGGATATTGTGAATCCCTTTCGTCCGTGTAGAACGCGAGTGTTGTCAAAGCTCACCGTTTCTCCTGCAAAACAGGGCATTGAAATTGATAGAATCAGAGTCGTCATTGGTTTCTAGTAAGTTTTAAGAGTGGGTGGCCCCACACGGGACAATGGGAGACACTTTTTGGTAGTGCACATCAAATTGAGGTGGCTCAGTTTAAAAGTACCGCAATTGAACAAAATTTGTCATTTGAGCAGAAATTCAGTACTCTTGTAGTTTAGAACATGACTTAAATGGCAAAATGCATTCAGGTTTGGAGATTGGGGCGATTTTTTCATAAGATTTAAAAGGTTGGCGCCAACCCGTTTGGGATGATGCGCCCATCTGGAAAATGCTGGAAACGTCATTGTGCAATAACCGAAGCAATATTATTCCATGATTTTGATTTCCCTCTGTATTTGTTGTTACTTTGTACCTGCTTTGAGTTTGAACGTGATGTGGTTTTGATACATCAGATCATCAAATTTACGCAGGGCTCTGAGGAACGGGTCGACCCTCTCTATCGGGATATTCAGGAAAGAGTCCCTAGTCTGGTTGCTGTAGTGAGTTCTCATCACTTTCCCCTCCAAATCCAACCTGCAAATTTAGAAATGTTCAGAATGTCGGTTTTGAGGAGGCCAAAAAAAAGGAAAAAAGGGATGGCTCCAGTTTTGCCATGTAGGATTGTAAACGTGAAACAAATATCTAAAAGTGTATTTTGATGTTTTGGAATAACCAATAACTTATGCATCTGACTTCTCTTGATATGATAGATCCAGAAGTGTTTTGAATTCCAGGAAGGACTATCATTATGCCATGATTACCACTCCCTTTAAATCTTGGCTTGCTCTAGATTGGGTCTACGAAGAAGAAATTCTTTGTTTAAAGATCCTCATAGAACGATTTGGGTCCGATTTCATGTTCCTTGCAGAATTTTGGCAATATCTCTAGGGGAATTCTGGATCCGGTACTCGCCACTTACAGGAATGTAGGGTGTCTTGTAAGTTTGTTGAATTGGCCATATGCATCACTTCCCACATCAATGAAGTCCACAGGGGTGGTGGTCAAAATCTTGAAGTAGTCTGGGTAATCTCTCCTCATGATCTCGGCCACGAAAAACGTGTCCCCGTACTCACTGTCCCCTCCCTCGGAGTCCGTTTGCTTTATGCAGTGAAGTATCAACATCTGAGGAAAAACATTGAAAGCGCAATGAGAATGCTGAAATTTGAGATACAACATATAGATTTCTCATTTGAAGCTTTTCACAAAAGAGCAATAAAAAAATCCTTGCATTCTCCCATTACAGCTTTAATTATGACTTTCTAAAGGACCTGTCGTTGGAAGCAGGCCCAACAAAAATTGAGAAAAACAAACAGCTACATTTTTTTGTCTTTTCATTTTGAAAGTTACTAAAAGGTTCAAAATTGAAAATGTAAGTGAGTGGTTTCAGTGATGGGTAGTTGTAGTAGTAGTCTTTCCTACCCCCGGTGGATATCTGTCGAAAGGAAAGTCCGTGTGAAGACCCAGTGGTCCTGAAGTGTAAGCCAGATTGCTGGGGAGAGCCTTTGCTACGACTTGATGGATTTCTCTGTAGGAGTAGGATTAAAATGAATGTATAATCGTGTGATTTGCATTCGTTTAATCACTTGTGCGCATTCTGCACACGTTAACAATAAATCACATTGCACATGGCCAAAATAGAGCAAAATATAGATCGTTCGGAATGATGAGAAAAAGAAAACATAAGACTTACCCATAATGGCAGTTACGTATGAATGATATCCTTTTGGCTGCTTTCTCCACTTGGCCAGATTCAAGTGGAGTGTCTTCCATGACGCACAAACCATAAAGTTCCATGAATGTCAGATAGTTATACAGTTCCTTGTCATCTTCCATTAGCTGGAACAACATTAAAAAAAACAAAGGGTCCGCTTAACAGTAGAAACCAGGAAATCTGGAATGGCTGTAAATTCTACTAGGGTGGGTTGGCGGTTATGGTTAAAGTTTAAAGGCCATTTTCTAGATTATTTTTACCAACTTACCAGTGGAAATTTAACTCGCGGTACTTTTTTCTGAAGCTCACGTCCCCACAGGACAGGGTTGGAATTTCTTAGCGAGTTTCTGTTTTGTCGAGCGTGCTCGGTGAAATTATGATCCTTCAACCAGTCGAATGGGAGTGGACTCTCATGACCATCATCCCAAGTTACGATAACCAACTCCTGTTCGCTGTCCACCTGATAGAAACAGCCGAAGACAATTACTTCCTTATAGTTAAGTTTGAACCACACCGGCCAGTCAATTTAACCTCTGATTAAAAATAAAGACATTAAATTGCTAAATTTACCAAATAATGAAATTCGCGGGAAGCAGGATCAAGGACACAGTTAGACCAGAATCTGTTGCCGCTGATCTTTAGTGAAATTGGTTCGAATTAGAATTACCTTCACTTCCCTTGGCACAGAGTCCATGCTGAGATCCTGCATGAGTAACTTCCTCGCCTTCGTAAAAGGATGGAAACATTTTTGGCATTGACAGTTGTCTCTGAGCCACAAGTATGGATAGTACGTTGGATAATCACCTTCCCATTGCACTTGTATCACCTGAATTAAACATTACATTTGATTCATGGGCTTTAATTTTGATACTTGTTCGAATACTTCTGTGAGATTAAAGGATTTCACAACATACTTTCCTGTTTTCCAGTATTTTGGACCCCGTTGCTTGAGGACCCTTCTTTGTCTGGCCCTCCTGGTACTCTGGTTTGATTGATACCTCCTTCATGAGGTAAGGTGTGGTTGCCGATGCCTGGGTTCGAACCGGGATCACGTTAGGGGGTTGAGACACTATTATGCGTGTGGCCGTAATTGTGCTTGTTCCTCTTGCACGACTGCTTACCTGAAAGTGCAGTGGTATCTGCAAAACCTCAATGCTGCCAAGCATAAAATTAATGCTGTGCAAATTCGGAAAATTCTGGGCAGAAAACACCGATTCAGCATGTCAAAGAAGCTACACAATTCCTTTCAAAAACGATTCTTCCCAAAGGGAACATGATTCTACCACTTAAAAATTGCCACTTTACCTTTGACGACTGAACAATTGCCTGCAAAAATCTCTTTCCATTCATTTTGTGAATTTCAATTTGTAGCTTGTGCACGTCCTAACCCCACTGTAGCTTGTTGGCAATCAAGTGTATTGTATTATTGACTTGTAGTAGTAGTGTATTGGGTTCAAGGTTCTTGGCTTTTTATAGTGAATAATACACTCAAGTTAAGGTTTCTCGAACCAAAAATCCAACATTTTGCACTTTGCGTCATGTAGTGGCAAGAGGAATGGAAAGCACATTTCCACCGAGAACGGAAAGTAACAAAAATAAGAATTCGTCAGAATATTTGGAAGACCTCATCGCCGTACCTTATCGGGGACCAGCGCCTTACCCGGACACGCGATCAGTTTTGTGATGAATAATTTTTATTTGGGAGCCATATTTGTGCTATCTTTCAGTATTTAAAATTACATGAAATTTAAAGTGTCAATTTTGCTGCGGTTACAAACTCTGAAAAATCCAAGTTGAATTTATTAAGGGCAAGCTATTCGAGTTTTCCCGTATTACAACTTCCAATGAAAATAAAATGGATCTAATTTACCAGCTGAAACAATTTTAATACAAATTGAATCTGATCATAGTGCATTGAAATAAAATAAATATGACTGTTAACAGTATGTAAATCTAATTTATTTTCAAATTTATGGAATGCAAAAATGCCAAGTTTGCCAACTTTGTGTAATACGGGAAAACTCGAATGTGCACATTGAAGGATGGACGCTTGGCTTAATTTTTGCAACAGAACTATGCATAACCATTGATAACTTTGGATTTTTTGTCCAGTTTAGATATGGCGAGACATACTGGCATTAAGAATTAGTGCAAAGGAACCGATTTTAAGGTCGGACATTTACAATGATGGAATAGGGTGGGGTGCATTTAAATGTGTGATCAATTTAATGTTCGACCTGAAACATCTTCGAAAATCTAAATGAAGACGCAATAACAAACCACAAATCAGCTGATGTATTTTATTGACATTTTATTTCGCGTTTATTGGTTAAGGCGCAGAATTTGCCATGGAAATTAGAACTTATTAGTGGCGCTGTTTTCTTAAGAGCGCAGCGACTATCTGGCCACTGTTGTGTCCGTATGGTTGGTTGGCCGTTTGCTTGTAGCCACTCATAAGTTTTCCCATTTCAAAAAACCTTCATTGGATTTCAAAAATTCTAAAACTAAAACGTGTTTCATACCATTAGCAGCAACTTTGATTTCTGTTTTGGTATCCATCTAGCCAACTATGTACTTGTTATAATTTGATGGTCATTTGTTCGTTATTGTTCAATTAATTATACTGGCGTTTGCTAACTAAGGAAGAACTAAGTTTACACCGCAGAATTGGATTTGTTAAACTTAATCATTGAGTATGGTCGAAAATAAAATGTAGAATTTAATTGAGATGTTTCCTTTTCAGTGGTCACATTTGAAGCTTCCGAAAATATCGCAGTATTACCGTTCTGTTTCGTAGGATAAGCACAAAACATTTTAGGATGTTTTACAAAAATGTAATTTTTCTGATTTTGGAATCAGAAACACGCGTTACTGTTTGAATTCAAACCCAAGACCAATAGGTTCAAGATGCTGTTTACATCTCGCGTCGACGATCTGGCTTTGTTCTTCACTGAAGTAATTCTCCCAGTCTCCCACCGCGCCCTTCCGCAGAAATGCAAATAGCTTGTAGTCATCTTCGGCTGACTCTTCCTTCGGTTCCACACCCCCACCCTTTGATTCAGTTTCGGATCTTTCTTCATGTTCTTGAATGTCGCCCTCTGCACTAGATGGGCACTAGATGGGCAATGGCTTCTTCGGAAAGATTATAATTCAGGAAAGAGGAAATTTTCCTTACGTTGGCCGCGAGGTCTTTCTTCATGTCTTCGTATTATAGGACAAGGGAAGTCTGTCTATTCTTAAGGAAATTATACCATCCAACATAGTGGTCAAATATATCCCCCAACATACCTCACCGTTTTGGCAAGTTGGAAGAAATCATTGAAGGACCCGGTAAATAAACTAAGGGATGGGTCATTCTTGTAGTGATGGTAATAGGACACAAATGTGTCCTTGGGATTTCTAATAACATTGATAATTTTCACTTTGGGATTTTTCTGCATGTTGTCTTTCCAAACGGAGGCGGAGCTCCCAATTCACCGCCCTCGTGCAATTCAACTTCCACGAACGGAACCTGAAAATTAAATGTTTATGCCACACGTTCTTTCACCACTGCTGGTTTACTGCATTGATTGTATGGGTCTTAGTTTTCGAGTTTCCTTCATTTTCAGGGATGGGGATAGAGTCAAGATTTTGGAACATTTCGACCAAAATAAAACATAAAACAAAGTGCTTACATCTTTCTCGAGTAAAGGAATTTCTCTGCCATTCAGCACATCATCTGCGTGTTTCATCAGATGGAGAAGCGCCAGGGTCCAAGTTGTACCCGTAGAGAGTAAACACTACTTATTTCGACTACTCACATTTATCTTTCAGGAAAGTAGAATCTAGTGTGTGAACCGTCAGAGGCGGTCATTATTTTACCAGGCCAAATATTCTTACAGTGAACGAGATGTTGTTGGGCGAAGAAGACAGGGGCGTCGTATATGCGTGGATCAATGCCTTGAATTTTATTCACCGCAATTTCCGAGCTTGTAAATATCAGTGTCAAATACCTCCGTAACAAAAGCAACACAATGATAGTTAACAAATACTCGCCAGTTTTCGGATAAGTAGAGACAAGAAGGTCCGTGTCTCACAGCTCCGCTTTCACCGCAGCATCGACGGCCTTTCGGTTGAACGTCGCCCAGGCATCATCTGTGGTGAAGCTCCCGCACATCCACAGCCCCGGGGTGTACTCGTAGTATCCCGTGTCATATTTAAACAAACCTGCCGAGTCTCTCATCTCCTTGTCAAAAGGGGAAAATTAAACATTTCAATTTGAAAGATCGTTGTGAAGCGCCCCTCCCGGCAAAAGGTGAAACTATACTTGCGTATCGAGACCAAATTGGAAGCTGAGCAGGTTTATTTTGGAACGAAATTTCAAAATCTCAATTTTGTATTCAAGACATATTTCACTTCGGCTTATCTATGATACATTGTTCAAATAAAAATGTAGGGTATTATAATTACCCTCAGAAGTGTGTGTCCCTGCAAAATTCTGATGAACAAATTACTGCTTTCGAGTCGGGCTTAATTTGAGCCTTGCAAATGAATAGAATGAGACCAAGTCAAAGCTTAAATACTTTTCAAGGTCATGCAACTTTTTATCGTTTCACAAGATTTTGCAACATTTCGATTGTGCAATTGTTTCACAGATACAAAGATACAAAAAAGAAGAAGCAGACACTTAAGGTACTCTGTAAATTGGTACTCATAATGTTTTTGTGTTTTCGCTAAACATTCATGCCTTTTTTCTTTGGAATTAACCTTTTTAATTTTTGAGTCCAACGAAAAGAAGTTTGGCTCGGCATTCCATCGCAACACATATTGCTCTAATTATCTGCCCTGGAATTTGCGCAGTTTATTGAAAGAACAATTTATACAAATTGGTTACTTCCACTTCCATGTTTCATTGTGAATTATTTAAATGTAGAGAGATTACATCGCACTGACTATTAAAAGTGGCAACTTATTGGACTTGACAGGTCTTACTTAAAAAAGTACATAAAACTTAGTATAGTATAGTATAGTATTGCCCGCGCAGGCATAGTGCCTATATGCTGGGCTCTTGGTGAAATGCTTGATTGGG
>JBCAUG010008804.1:0-11229 GCA_038406175.1 Haplosyllis leylae
AGTGTGTAGTAAAAAACTTTGAATTAAGTGGAACTTCGTATTAACCGTGTTCGAATTAACCGTGTCCAACCTGTAGTATCATTCTAGGTTCAAAGCTACACGAGCATTGGATTTGTCTCAGAGCCCACATCTGATGCAGAATCTGTGTTTCTCAATTCGAATTATTTACCAATGCTTCAAAAATGGCCGAATGTATTTCCATCGTCCTTTTGTTTTTCTTCGATAGCCCAACAATTTTGGAACAACTAATTCCCACAAATAGAGCCAGAAAGGCATTTATCTCTAAATGTTGGAAAATATATGTACACAGGTGACAAATACACAATCATTTTGTTACAAATAATAATTTATTTACAGAAATACAAAATGACATTCATATTGGCATGAAATTTTTCGTATGGCAAGAGAAATCTAATAAATGTATTGCTGCGTGGTTTACATTTTGATTAGGCTGTGTGTAGTCATAATTGTGGCTCTTTTCTAGACAATATTTTGGAAGTAAAATATTTTTGAAGAGAGTACCTTTGAACGTATTTCTATTCCACAATTCACGAAGATATTTACATTTTTGTAATAATAAATAATGAAGCTACTGTACCTGCTATGGATAGATGAATCGCTACTGAAAATGCACTTCGTGCCACAATCATTCACAACACGAGAGAAGAAAGTTACAGCAATTAATAGCTAGATAGTTGTTTGAAGTGATCAGTTACCTTTTGTGACATCGCTACAATAGTGATTCAAGAGCGTACGAGGAATATGCGGACAAATTCCTCCACTGTAAGCACAGATGGAAACGAGGGAAAAAAATGTGTAACTAGCTACACTTCACTTTGTTGTTACAACGAGACAATGTAATAATCCAACTAAATTGCATGATGCGGGCAAATTTCCATGTGGAATTATTGTTTCCTGAAGTGATACAATCTCATTGTATTTCTGACCCTTTTTTTCCTCTTTCTGATCTGATAAAAGTATTTTGTGATTTTGATGACCATGACTCGGGTTTCACCACGTTTCTTCCGATGGTTTCGTTTTTCAGGAATTTTCACCACAAATATGTCCCGACAACGAAAAGTAATGGGTTTTATTTGATCGTAAATAATTTAGTCATATCCTACATTTATGTACAATAATTAACCACTGTCAGATCGTCACTGTCGTTGTTGTTGTAAAGGATGAATTCTTTTTTGTGATGAGTTGTTTTTATTTCTGTTCTAATGTGAGAATTCATCATAATTTCTCGAGAGATCTCGAGTTGGTAAGCAGTTCTCGGAGTATTCTCCATGTTTGTTTCGCGGCAGTGTCCATAGCTGACGTGGATTTCCCCTTGAAGAGGTCGAGGTTGGGCAAGAAGTAGTGAGGACATCTTCGGTTTTGTAGACAAGAAATAAGCTGGAGAAGAATGCCGTTAATGCGGTCACCGAGACAGGTCTCGTCCCACTCAATTTCCCGAGGATGTTTCTCACATTCGTACATGAGCAGGGACTTCATGTGATAGTTGGTGAGTGGCTGCCCGGGGATGTCTAGGTGTCGGTCTCGGATAGTCTTCAGGATAGAGAAACACTTTCTCCGACACCCGCCTTGAAGCAGCGCGTTCTCCGCCTGGTGGAAACTGATGACCCAGGCGTCTCCCTCGGCCGCTGACTGCTTGTCCTTCATGTAGGTGCTTTCCTTGGATAAGAGATCAAAACCTTCCGTTTTCACCTCCGCGACCAAGTTTGGGTTCGGCCACGGTATGTGCGGGATGGGCCAGTGGGCCGCCGAGCGAGGCCAGATTCCGCTGCACTTGAATGCCGGCGTGATCTGCACGACGTACCGCTCCCTGATGCGGAGCTTCACCTCGGTGGTGTCGGCGACCATCTTCACTATGTCTCTGTAAGAACATTTGTCACAGGCCTGGGCGACGAGGGTCTGGAAGCGAGATCGGATCTTGCGGGCGGAGAGGTAGCCCGACGCGGTGATGAACTCAACCCACAGGCTCATGGAGCGCTTGCGGCCGTCGCTCAGCTTGAGCACGGAACACCCGGGGATCGTGCCGTCGTCAACGAAGTTAAACACCCCCATCTGATTCAGGTAGAGCACCACCTCGAAGTCATTGGGAGTGATCACCTCGATGCCTTCGTAACGACCGTTGATCTCCGTTAAGGACGAGATGAACCTCGGCTCCTGGACCTCCACTTCCTTTAGGACGTCCTGCACCACTTTGCACACCTCCCGTATCGTCTTACTCACTTGTACTTTCCGCGAGTGGACCCGTTCGTTGTAGAATTTGTTGAGCTGGAAGAGCAACTTTGACTGTTGGGCCATCATGGTTGACGTCCCGCTGGTTGGGGTACTCGGGGTGTAGGTGCTGTAGCCGGCCGGAGGACTGTGTCCCGTCGGGGCGGTGGTTCCTGGTTCCGGGGAGAGCTGTAAGGGCGTCACTCCGCGGTGACCCCTGTTTAGGTTTGATAGAATCTCCAGTGTAACTCTTGGTTAGGTTGGGTAGCAGCGAACGCCTGATGGCTAGCTACCCCAATAAATAAAAAAATAAAATTAAAATTAAGTTTTCCAAGCTCCTTGCTCGGAAAACAAAAATAAATAAAGTCCTTCTTTTGCCGAACTGTAGAAAGTCCTCAGTTCGTCGAGCAGACACTGGTACTGACTACTGTTCCAAAATTTAAACGTTCAACAACTGCGATTAAGATTGCAGACGGAAGAAATTCCAAACGAGATGTAAATGGCGTCAAATGTTTTCTCTGACAAAGTTCTGTGGTTTGGTAAACAAGGCTCAAAGAACAAAGATCACGCACGCTGTGTCCTACAAGGATTATGTGTCAATTGTAGTACGACTTATTGTAAGCCTGGAACTTCGCAACGTTCTGTTCCTCCGCAGGTTTTGGTTCGGTCCTTCTCTGTGGAACAGGGACTGCAGCCGCAACCTGGGCTCCTGCAGTGACGTAATGCAGGAGCTGCTTAATATGTAAGTAGCCTTTAAAAGCAGTTTGTAGAGATTCCTACGGCCATTTTGGTCGCTTCTATTCGTACACAGTCATCTTGTTCACTGAAGTCTCTGTCATAAAATGCCTGGCATGTGGTTTATGAAGCAGGAAGGCTAAACACGTCACTGCATGATTATGTAGCAGACTTACTTCAACTACTGGCGCGTCAGCAATGGATCCGAGTCTGTTAGCCAATCAGAAGCCTTCATGCCTGCTAGCAAACTGTTCATTTGTCAGAAGCTATTAGTGAAATGAAGCATCATGGCAGACTGAAATACCAATAGCTCCACCCCTCCGAGGGCCTTGGTACATTGCGGAATATCATCAGATGAGGGCTGCAGTATCTAAAGCATGTAAAGCCTCCATTTTGCATGGCTAACACTTGAGTTTAAGGCCATAATGATGGGGACTGTGTTTGTCATGCCGTCCTTGTTGCGTGACTTCTTCCTTTTCACAATTTTATTCGGAGACTTCACTCGGGTGAGTTGGGACCACGATTGCCCAGCATGTTGTCTCTGTGAGACCATGTTGCAAATATTGTCACCAGGAGACAAAATGATAACCTCATGCCAGACATTCTCTTCAACTGAAAAGTCAGAAGAAGCACCCAGAAGAACATACTCATGGATGCATCTCATTATGATGGTGATCTCGTTGAGAAATAATGTTCTGTCTTGCGAGAAGTACACAAATCAAGTTACCTAATGTTGTTTTCAGGTAGTAGCAGCCAAACGATTGTAGGAGCTTTTATTTACTTGTCCCAATGCCAAGTCAGACAGAATAATAAGTCATCACTAATATGTTTACATTTATCATGTGCGAAGTCTGTGCTGTATTTTGTTACGTACATTTCTTGAAATAATTGTCATTACCTGGACACACCTCCAAGAATGCGAATGTAGAAATCATTTCCATCTATTCCCATGGTAACTAAAAATTACCTCAGTCAAAACTACCTTGATCTCCGTTTCTCATCCGATAGAACTTTTCACCCCTTGTCACCAAACATAAGTTAAATCCAGACTTTAGGCTTATTCACACGTACCGACACTAAATTCAGCCCGATAAAGTCTTAACATTGTTCAATGATGACGGTGACTTTGACAGGCAGAATGGGTCTGAAACCCATTTAGCCCAAATTTCGGTCCGATTCATCGGCACAATGCTAAACTTTATCAGTCCGAATATCGGTGTCTGTGTCTGTCTCGTTACATGTGAATAAGGCATTCCGTTCGGAAGAAGCAAACCGGATTTCCAATTGATGAAGAGGATTGAGTTAAAATGTGATGAAATGCTGCCTATGGATGGTGTTTCACAGAGCTTGTTCTGCTTATTGAAATAGGGAGGATTTCATCCCAAGTCCAAGCGAATCAGCGTAATAGAGTTAAACAGTGTAATGAGCAGTGATTGGCAATAAGGAGGCATGAACCGTTTGTTGTGTATCTGGATACTGTGTGAGCAGAGTGCAGTTGACAGGTAGAGAGGGGCAAACCTTGGTACCGAACCTTTCTCAAACTTTAGGCCTCATTACAACTCATTGAATTGATGAACTGGTTGTCCTACCTGACTTGATGGAAGTTGTAGTTATGAATTTTTATCGGGTTAACGAATTACTTCCTTCGGGCAAAGATTATATTGAATATCCAGACAACCGAATATTAGACAGAACCACGGTTATTTTAAAAATATTGCTTGGTTTGTTTGCTGGTAAAAATAAAAAAAAGTTTGACTATGGACCCTTGTCTGTGTGTGTATTGTCTTAGTTCCCTGCAAAAACCGAAGTATCCTGTGGAGTGGTTGTGGTGAAGTGAAGGGAGACTGATGAAACGAGCTTTCAGTAAACGTTCACAATCTGACGTGTTAAATTTAAAGTAGAACAGTTCAAAGTGTTTTCAAATATAAAAAAAGTTTGTTTAGGCGACAGTTTAACTTGCTGTAATTCTGGCAAGGTGTGCTGGACAACCTCAAGGCGCGGAGAGAAAGGCGTTTAACCTCGTTGTTTCCTTTCTGTGCATTTCTGGGTATTTAGATCACAGTCGTGGTGGCACCAAGCAGGCATGCAACGTGCATCGATATGAAGTTCTGATACACGTGTGAATGAATGCAGCGGGGAAACTAAAATCTGAGTCAAGATGTAACAAGTTGTTTTTATCGTGTGGAATCTAGCCTACACATGAAGTCATTTTAGAATCAATTATGTTGGAACATAAAAAGGTTACCTCGCAGGAATCCAAGCTAGTTAGTTCCATGTCGTGGTATTTGAAGTGTTCTGATATAACTAGTTACTCACCAGGGGGACTAAAGCTAGAGTTACAGCTCAGAAGGTTGAACTTAGTATCTTGTTGTCAGTCAAAGTTGAAGAAGAGGACTGCTTATCTTCAAGCTAACTTGGAGTTGCCAGATAATAATTAAGATGAGCGATGGAAGATCATTTGAGTGGAAATTGAGAGCATCCATTGGGGAACAGTTTACTTTGCAGGAGTGGAAGTCGAGTGGCATGTGGTCAACTCTGAGTACATTTACAACCTGGAATCTGATGTAAGCTTTCCAGACTCTCACTAAACTTAATCATATGTGTTTACATGTTCGTAAAGTATTAACTTTCTTGAAGTTTTTTCTTTAATTTTTTTGTGGATTTTGGTTGTCAATGTTGAACTTTTAGAAATATCAGGGGAGAGTGACAGACTTTATCGGGAGACAATCCCCACAGGATGGAGTGTTATGATGGCCCCTCACCGCGAGCAGTCTGCCTCCGCAATCATTGCGCTGTTTCTTTCTCATAAACTAAACGCCACTTCACATTATGCATGTGCGGCAATAATGACAATGAACAGAAAATAAAACGACACTTAAGTTTTCTTATTGGAGCTGAAAGAAAATCTTTTTGAATTTCAAATATACTCTTCTTTTTGAGCTACCATTATTGGAGATGGACATCCCCTGAACAATTTGCCCAGAAAAAAAGATCTAACCATTTCCCAAACCATCTTAAATTCGTACCATAAAATACCTCCACAAAGAATCCTGTGCGAAGCAAGGACTTTCCAATCGCAGAAAATCAGCTAAACCATAGACTGGATAAACGTCTCACGTGCAGGTAGACTAAATATTTACATACTAATTAGACTTCATGTAATTATGCCAGAAGTTTTTAGGATTCAAGTGTCCGGAAGAAGCAATATAGAATTTCTGCAGTGATTTTGACCAGACTTTTACTTTGTCTGGTTCGGCGTGACACGACACGCGAATAAGTTTGGTACCCACAGTCCGCAGCTGTACACGAATGTGACAGCTTCAACCTCCCGACCAGCTCCCTCCTCCACTATCTCAGTTTACTCAGTGTTAGACACGTTTGTTTTAGCACACACGAGTACAGATACCACAGTCTTAATTACTCTATAATTACCCGACACGCCTCCAGGGTATTTTTACTTACATGCCAACTTCTCGATTTCCTGCTTGTTGAACGCTTTTTCAACCTAAAAACACGGCTTCTTTACGAAAGACACCGAACTTTTGCGAAGACTTCATCCACAAGTGTTTTTATTACATTGCAGAAAGTTTTAAATAAGCTAATTTATTACAAAATTTGAGTACATTGTAGGATCTTTTTTATCATTCTGTCGTTTAAAAAAATAGGTCAACAAAAGTCTGTTTGCTTCGAAAATAAAGTTTTAAATGGCAGATTTACTCAGTTGTCATACTGAAAAGTGCAGTGTAGAGCAATTTTATAAAAATCTTATTGGTCACAGAAAAATAATTTGAAAGTTGGAGCTTGACGAACATTTTGTAGAAGCCTTGATAACTCCTTCGCATTAGGTCGCATGCATGTCATAAGCAAGAATTAGAGCTGAATAACGAGAACAGACATTTCGATGTGAAATGATCTCCCTGTGGAAAACGATGAGTCCACTGTGGTTAGGTCTATTGTCAGACAACAAAGCGAGGAAACCTGCTCAATCCCAGCCCTGAAAGCCTAATACTATTAAGCTCGCCTTTTGCCTAGCTTTTACCCACTAACTTAATCATAGCTTATGATGTTTTGCACTTAGGGGAACATTTGAGAGGATTTGCTGTGTTAAAAGTTGGAAGATGCGCCTGAAAAGATTTGTCTTTGTGTTCTTCGCTTGGTGAAAGAATTTTTGGGCAGAAAGGGGTAGTGGATACACTGAAGAAGTCAGATGGTCTCCTCCGACGGACCGGTTTTAGTGAAAGATGATACCCAGTGGAGAAGCCTAATCAAGAGGCTTAGAAAACCAATTACAAGCAATAAGCTTATGGCCTTTGTTGGCTTACTGTCGCACTATCAAGATGGTCTGAAAGCAGTAGAATAGTAATCATACACTAATATGAGTTCTGGCCTTTGAAATTATTCCGCGATGACCTTCACCAAAGAGATCTATTAAGTTCTGTTTTTCATGACAACAATGAATGCTTTTGCATTTGAATTAATATGGAGAGAAAAGTAAAATAGCAAGGAATCTCTACGGAATTATTTTATTTGTGTATCTTCATGGAACATTTTCCCTCGTGCATTTTTACAGCAGTAAATTAAAGAAGGAGTTGCGTGGATGTCGGCATTGAAACCCGGTCGCGAAGAGAGTCCCGATATTCCTGTGGGGAGCAAATGCCATTGTAAGATTGAAACGTCGAACGAGTTTGAGGTACTCTCTGAAAGGCAGTTAGTGATGCCTTACAAGGGTTGACACATTGACAGGCCTGTCACTATCCACTACAGTCCAATATCTCACACGGTACACCCCTCCATCTCCGTCCCTGCGTGCAAAAGTCACTATCGGAAATCACTGGCACGACTGAAGATTGCTATTGTAGCGTTTAAATCACCGTCTTCGTGAGAGGGACACTCGGAAATGATAATTCTTTTGTGGCGTTTAAGGGTCATCATAATTATATCACATTAAAAAAAGACAATAGGAAGACTGCAGAGTGCGAGGGACCCCCGTATCCAAGAATTGAAGTCTCCTCAAGAGAGAAGCCAGATAACAATCCCATAGACATGAATTTGAACAGTGGAAATTAACCTAAAACTTCCACTGCTAAAAGTTGGTGGAAATGTAAAGATTTTGAAGTGACAAATATTATAGGCTCGCCCGGGGAGAAATGTTACTGACATTTCGTGGAACCTTAAAATTCAAATTTGAGTGGAAAGGTCAACAAGAAATGATGGCTATTTTTACCTTTGAAGCTCGGATAACTAGGTATAATAAGTTAAGCAGAAAGTACCTGGTCATTCTAGTGGAAAGATATGAGTAGCAAAATTAGTTTACAATTGCTTCTTTATCACTATAATTTACCTTTTGCTTTGTCAATGTTGCTTTATAGTCCCACAGGTAAAGGTGCATGTACACGGACATTTTAGAACGGACGTACTGTCGGTTTGTAATCATTTCCTTTTGAAGATTAAGCAACTTATCTTTGGAAAGAAATTGAAATTGTCACCTGTGAAGACGACAAACGTTTGTCTTTGAAACAGTTGTACCTGTATTTTTCGGCAGCTAAATAAGTAGCTATGTGCCTATGTAAAACAACTGGTTCACCTACATATATGCGTACATGGCCAGCACATCACTGTAACTACGTGAATTGTAAGTGACAGTTGAGGTGCTGATAGAGCTTGGTGTGGTGGGAGACTGGCGCCAACCACCCTCACCGTCAACCTGCCAACAACCCTCCGCAGTAGTTTTTCCGCCACTTTTATGCTCCCCATTTGCGAAGACTTCTTTTTTTCTCTCGCTGTACTATGCACCTGGTCATGTCGCCTTTGAGTTTCAAATCAGCGGATCCACATTGATATTTTATGCACAGTACACACATATGTAATTTTGAAAGTTCCGTTGCAAGCTGCTACAAAAAGTGTCTTATCTCTCTCACTGCACCGTGTAAAATGTATTGCTGTCCAAAAGAACAAAACGCCAATGGATAAATCTGCAGGCAGAATATGGTGTAAATCCAAATTGTGAAGAGCATTGTTGGTTCTGCGCTGTAACGAGATTGGCAGTTCTATACAAGGGGCAGCGATGATAAAGTGAAGTGGAGCCAACGGGACTAGAGTGCTACTGTAGAAAGAGAGTGCTCACAGACGTACATGGTCAGGGATCACCCCGCTTCAGCACATCCATAACAGCCTATTAGAGATAACAGTCTAATTTCTACCCATATCAAAGGCATAAGTCTATTTGACACTTGAGCCATGAATGAACATATGCTTCAGTGTTACATAGACAAGGATTGTGGGGCTCCTGAGATAGCTTACACAGGTATTGTCCCTCGAGGTTGGAAGGTTGTTTTTTAACCTGGAGCTCTCTTGCTGAGAAATCATGTTTGTAGGTATAAGCTCAAGGTACGACATCAAAGCATATTACACTACCTTTAACCTTGCCAGTCAACCACACAAATTTCAGGCGTCAAAAATTGCTGCATTGGTTAATATAAACATTGCATAATAAAGCAGTCTGTTAAACCTAATATGAAGCTCACAGTTGTACATAAATTGAGAAATAATTTCTTACATTGTAAACCTTTGGGCTGTTTGCTTTGGGTATTCGTTTGTAATGCAGTGAGAAATGGCTTTTTATGATTCAGTACATCCATCAATCTAACAGAATGTACGACCATAGAACTTCAACTTGCTCAGAAGGCAAATGTACCCTGGTAAACTTCCAGGTATAATTCTATCAAGAATATACTGTATTAAAAGAATTATCAGTTGTATTTGTACTGAAAATACAGATTAAATTTCAAAGCTTTTCATGCAGGTAAAGTAACTTCATCAAGTATGTACCTCCGTCAGTGCGCCTCTTTTTCCAGTTTAATTTCAGAAGAAAAAAAAGAGAGGAAAATATCAGATCTAATATTGTGTGCGTCTCCTGCACATGTGTGGCCCCAGCAAGCGCAGTTCATGCAATTTGTTTCATATTACAGAGTCATTGTTACTGTCTCAGGAGTGCATTGTCAGCAGTCCATTACAAGTAAATTAGTTGACACACAAGGGAACTGGACGGCTGCTCCTTCTATGCTTCCACACCGCACGCATGGCTTGTCAGTCCCGTGCGCATCCCAGTGTGGATATCAACTTACTTACAACCTCATGGCAGTTTTGTTCATTTCGGTATTGAATATAAACCCGTATCGAATATTGATCTCTAAAGTTAATCCTAAAACCCCACATGTTGTTATTTTTTCCATTCGCACGAGTAATATCTTGACGATTTCATGGTAATACTTTGATGCAAAAAAAAACCCCTCGAAATGTTTTTTTCTACAGAAAATGTTATTTTGGCTTGGTGACCCTCTTGTCAATGGGTCGGCGGCATCCCAATCAGGCAATGGTACTTTTCTCTGACACAGGTCACATTGACTTCATGACAATCTGCACTATATTAGCACCAAACGACTTCCCAAGTTCAATCAGTCAGGAACAACTCGCATGACAAATGCGCCGTTTCCATGTGAAGAACCAATGTCATTCTGAAAAATTTGCATGCGAATCATTAAATCAGATATCGTGCTGCGGTGCCAGCGCTTCTGTACTTGTAGTGTCCCTCAGCTCTGAGGATATTATTAGGAAAATGGGAACATCATGAACAGTCTTTGGTGTTCCTTCAATTTTTCCAAACAAAACTACTTTCGAAATCCGATGACTATGTTCAATATCATGTCAAAATCTTTCATATGCCAGAGAACTGTCTTCTCTCGGTTTGTGGATCTCTTAAAAAGCCAGTAAACCACGGGGAAGAACAATTGGTCAGGAATTGTGCTCGGATACCAGTGATGATAAAGGGAATGCTAGAAGGATCAAGATGTGAAAGTCTTTCATGATCACTTGAAAAACATGAAGTGCACGAGACCATTTGTTAAAGCCAGACAGGCATGTAATGAAGTTGCGAAGCATTGTGGTCTCTGCCACTAATCACAAAACCACTTGACCATGAACATCAGGCACAACAGCCTCGTATCACTGAATAAAGTCTTAGATCTGGAGAAGGACACAGATTAGACAGGCAGTGAAGCTGAAAATGAGGGAATAATGTTGATTTAGGATAGATGGGATTCGTGCGGGGAGACTAAATTCTAGATGCTGGGTACTTCATCAGGAGAGAAGGGTCTGTTCCAGCAGGGACTGTGGCCTGAACCATCAGGGGACGTGAACTGCTGTTGTGCTCCACTGGTTGGACCCAGTGAGGCTGAACTGTGCCACCTGCCCAGTCTTATTGCTAATCTG
>JBCAUG010008815.1:0-11228 GCA_038406175.1 Haplosyllis leylae
ATTATAATCACAGTTGCTAACCACTTTTTACCTTCAATAAAATATTTTTCCAGGTTTTATGTACTTTTTCCATGATTATTATTATTTTTTGCAAAATTCCATGATTTTTCCAGGTGTACTCTCATTTTTCAAGGTTTTTCAGGTAATGTGGGAACCCTGAAAATTCATTCTGCAGCTCAGAAGAAATTCTCTGAAAATCAGTTCAAGCAATAACAGGCAGCACCACCGACAGGTGTCACCTCAAAAAGTGTGTCCTACACCAAAACGGAAGAATGCACCCAATGTTGTGAATTACCTGATCGACATTTCCACTGGTGAGACTTGCGATGATGGAGGTCTTGGCAGTGATACGCCGGAAGGCGCTGCTGGCGCTACTCGTCCTCTTCCCGGACATCTCATTCGGTTTAAACCCACCACTCCCGTCAAGACTTCGGATCGTCTGCAAAAATCATTTCGAAATTCCGAAAGAAGGAAAGTTTTCAAAATAAAATGTATGAAAACTGGGAAGGTTCAAAAAGCTCTCCGCACAGAATGAACTAAGCAGGTTTTCAGTAAATCAGGACGTAACCAATAAGTAGGTGTTCCCATTTCTTGCAGTCGAACAATTCTCTCTGAGTGTACCAACTGGTGGTGGCTGAAATATTTTTGACCAACATCCAAGTATTGAGTATTGCATTGGCGGATCAAAAGGGGGTGTTTCCGGGATGCGCCCCCTCCCCAGCCTAAAACTCTTCATTTTCGTTCAGTTTTTGGGAAATTTTGGCCAAATAATAGGTTGGCACCCCCCCCCCTTTTGGTGTCGACACGAACCCCCGCCCACCTTTCGGTAAGGGAAATCCTGGATCCGTCACTATGTTGGTTGGTAGTTTGTGGTAAAAGGGTGACTTTTGGGAAAAAGATACACGACATTTTTGTTTCAGCTAATAATCACGTTGTGTAATCACATCGTAGCATCCACCAGAAGCAATATTCCGACAGTTTCAGTGAAATCAACATTCAGGAATTTTTACGTGAAATGGACATTTAGGAATGCCAATAATTCATCACCAAGTACCATGAAAGTAATTACATATTATGTCGTGTTAAAAGAAACCATCATACTTTGGCAAATACAACAACATAACTAACAAATTATCTTATTCGCTCGACTACTCGTTTACAAATTTCTAGTAAATTTCGAAGTATTCTACCTCAGAACATAAAAGCGTTTTCATAAGAAGTGTCAACACCAAAGAATTTACATAAACCCGGAAAATATCTTTGAATCATTCCTTTGCTTTCTCGATAATTTAGACTGTAAAGTTCCTTGCGTGACAATACACATATCAATCCTGGGTACATTTGATTACACAAAATTGTTGGCAAATGACATGTAATTGAATAAGAAAATTCTTTTTTGGCTTACCTCGCTGAAATCACTCATTTTGTGCCCTTAAGAAAAATGCAGAGAAAACAAGTGACTTTAAATTACTGTGGAAGTTGATTCATGTTATTCTCTGCCACTAACAGTCTTGTTCAAATGTGTATTTTGGGGTCAAAAATTCCAAAAAGTAAAACCGCCTTAATCATGAAACTTGTTTGTCAACATTTCCACTTCAGATCATCAGAATGATATTGATTAATGCAACTGAAGAAAGCTACGGCGAAATCGGAGAGGCAAATTTCATTCAGTGCAAAGGACTCAAACACTAAAAAGGCCTGCAGAAATTAGGTACCGCAGCACTTAATGGATGTTTTGTTCCTGTGTTTTAAATATTACAGGAACTTATTCAATGAGCCGCGGGGACTTACTCATTGATTTATTGTAGGTGTTTGATCACCATGGTGATTTCACAAATCCAGGATATCTTTGCTCTTGCACCGCGCGTTCTTTGCAATTCGCAGGAAAGTTAAAAGCGGCACTACGTGTCTGGCATGTCAATTTACTGTCAACCACGAGGAAATGCAATAAAATGGATTTCATATTATTATTTTCACTTCTTCGGTGAAAAACAAAAACTCTCCTGAATAACTACCTGTGAAGTAATAATACTAGAACTCTGGTAATAACTTTTCAAATTCGTCAATGTTGATAAAATTTCTGAACAAATGTTGACGATTATTTTTACAAAAATTCGGAAAACAATTAAACAAACTGTTCTAAAGAGCTTCTCTGGCGCATGCTATTTTATACACGACACACACCGCGACTTTAGCATGAAAACGCCCCCACCCCTACTTTCAGATTTTGGGGCCCAATGTCCAATTGTAGAGCCCAACAATAAACTCTGGGCACCTTATTTATATTTTTTACCGCGATTTTACTGAAGACATTTTTTTCTACTCGCTTCTGTATCTAGCCTTCTTTTCAGGTGTATTCACTCACATTGGCTGGATCCGGTACTGGAACGAAGCAGAAGCTTGACAGCGGCCAGGGTGAATGGGTTGCAGACCCAATTTTTGAACCTGACAGTGTTCCCGGCGGTATGTTTCAATCGGTTTCAGCTGTCTGGTCAAAGTCCCGGTTTAAGCCATTGTAAAACGGGTTTCTGCATAATACTGGCCCCGAACTCGGTTACAGCCAGTGTGATTATACCATTTTGGTTCATTCACACTGACAGTGGCCGAGACCTAGACCGAGACCGATGACATTTGGGTTCTGTGGAATTGTATGGAGGTGTTCATACTGCACAGAGACAGATAACAACAATACAGATTCCCATTGAGTTTTGTATACTTGTTTTCGGTCTCAGTCTAGGTCTCGGTCTCAGCCACTGTAGGTGTGATTGAGCCATTAGACAGACCGCAATCCCTCTGCTGAAACAGAGTTTGGCAAAATCCCCCCCCCCCCCACTACCCCAGTATTCAAATCCTGGATACACAATTGGATATCTCTTTGAATTGTTTGGAAAACGGTTGCCACATTACGTCACATTGTGAACCTTTGTGCTCTTTACTTCAAAACTAGAAAAAACTGTCACTTCCTTTTTTTTTGGCTATTTTGAAATGCCGATACTGCTGCCTCACGCAGCCTACCTTAAAAAACACATTTCTGAAAATGGAAGCAAATACACACTTGAGTCCGCCGCCTACAATGTCCGAGGCTTCTAAATTTCAAACTTAATAGCAAGCAAGTTATGCGACACGACGTCAGCTTATGAAAGATTACAAATTGTCTGGAAACAGATTCCATAAATAAATGTAATCATCGAAACAAAGTGTTTGTGAAACGACTTACTGCATAAAATCCACATCAGTAGTTTTGTGTTCAAACGAATCATTTTTCCAAGAAATCGTCACTCCCAAACCACAGCCATCCTCATCGCCGTTCCTCACCTGAAATGAGAAAAAAAACAATTTAGAATTCATCGCAGACTACGTGGTTGTGCCATTATTTGCATGATTCTTAAGCAATTTTACAATATCTGGTTGGAGTGGAATCATAATGAAACGCTGCATTTCCAGATTCAGCTTGATTAAACACGGCAGATAAGGTTGATAAAAGGAATGGTTGCCAATGGTTACCCCTTTAATTATTTTCTGTTGAAGCAACAAAACGTTTTGCCCGAGGATTATTAATCCTGCAAAATGTTCAAAATTCAAAATTATGTAATTTCATTAAATTCATATTGTTAAATTTACAAAAGGAGGTAGAATTGATTTGAGAAAGCGTTTTCAAAAGGAAAAAACTAAAACTGAAGAATGTGTTGTTTTGGTTTATGAACTAGCTTTAATTTTACAGGATGGTATCACTAATATTTTGGACCCAAGAAAGAAAATATTTATTGTTTGTTTGTTTTTCAACCAGGTTACTCGTTTATCAGAAGAACCTACAATAATTGGGAACAAGAATGCTTATCAGCATTATGTTGTGCCTTATCTGTGGAGTATCCTTAAGTGCCAGGAGTGTCCCTAAGTACTTCCTGTGAGGTGTTATTAAGACTGAAGAGTGCCTATAAGCACTTCCTGTGAACAGAGCCACCTGGTGTAAATTCCGTGCAAAAAGTATCTTTAAGTAGTGTCTTTTAAGTCTCAGAGTGTCCTAAAGTACTTCCTGTGAACAGAGCCACCTGGTGTTAATTTCTTGTAAAAAATAATCTGTCCACAAACAAACAAACAAATACCACAGTGAGAAGATATGTTGCTGTACTGATAAGCAGCAGGTGCGACTAAAAAACAAGAAAGTTTTCCAGCCGCTCCTCCTCCTGCTGATGGAGGGGGTCTCCTGCCTGGCTGGTCCTACCTGGGGGTGAGGAAGCCACTGCCTGTCATGTCGTGTAGGGTATCCCTATCTGTCCTGGGGGAGGGGGCTCCCTAGAGAGAGCTAGGGTCAGGGGTCTCCTGCCTGTCCTGGTGCATCATGGGACATTCCCTCCCCTGTGACCAGAATCATACACACGACTGAAAAAATTACCTTCCGTTGTCCTACGTACGCGGTCGGTTACTAAAAACATACCCTTGTCTCGAAACCGAAAGAATGTGCATTGAAAAAATGTTTGATCAAGAAATCTTCATTTTTCTCGCTTGATCAAATATCTCGAACAATACACTGACAATTCGGCAATTCAAACCTTATTCAATGAAAGATCATTTCTAAGAGACCACAAAAGCATGTAGATATCAATAATAGGTATTGTCACAACAGTTCACAATTTTAAATTTCTAATACGAATAACTAAAATAAGAGAAGGTGATCTAATATTTCTGCAGCTTTTCTGGTGTCTCCACAGAGGGACAATATTGGCCAGGGTGAGCGATATAACTGCAGTTGAGAAATTTATCTTTCACTAAAATTGTTGCGGTTGACAAACCTATTTGATGCATTCTAGTCAGTAGTGGCGGGTGTAATGGGGAACCATGGTCCATCCCACCCCCCCACCTCCCACAATCAATCTCTTTTCGATTTCATGGGGTCTTCGGGAAAAAAGTGACAAACTGAAACACAGAGTTAGTGCTTGCCGAATACAAAACTGTACATGTTCAGTGGAGTATCTAAGATCCATATTTGGTCTTCCTGTTTGAGGGTACGAACCTTACATTTTTCAAAAATTTCTCCCAAGAACGATTGAAATTTAGGTAATTTGTACTGTGGGGCATCATCTGCAAATTTTCTATGCAGCTCTGATCGTGGCGTTCAACAACAATGCCAGCAGATATCAATCACAGGTATTGGTTGACTCATTCAAATTTCTGATACGAGTAGCCAAAATAAAACAAGGTGAGATACAGACATTTCTGTGAATGGTATCTGTAGACAACTCAAGTAATATGAGAAGGCTTCACCAAAGTAGATAACTAAAGTGAACAACGTCTCTCATATATAAAATTGAGAATTTTCTTCAATTCTTTGTGACACTCAATTCTTCTGTTCCTGTGTCAATTGATTTGCTGTTAATAACAGCAACTGTTATAGCATGTAGTCTGACCTGTTACTTGGACAGCATCTGGGCATGGAAATCTGGGTATGGACAGCATCTGAGTGTGACGACCTTTTTTGGACAATATTTGGGCATGGTCACCTTTTTGCACTTAAACAACTATTGTAACTAGATCTAGATTATTTAAATTATTATGAAAAAAGGCATATTTATGTGAGCGATAATACAAGATCATATATCAAATCACGAATAAGTCCTATTTATTCATCAAAACAGTGTACGTATATGTACTACAGATAATGTTTGAACATACATTCATAGCTTCAAGTGTAAAAATGTTATATATTAATAATATTATACCATTTCTGCAGTTGCCTTTTTGTGGCGGGACGTAACCTATGGAACAAATGTCACAGATGAAAATAACCTCTCAATCAGACGTGTCAACACATCACAACACAAACACCGACCCATCTATCAAGGAAGAGTTTTAAAATGCAACTAAATAGTTTTGCTATTAAAATTCATTGTGTGTGTATATTTTTTAAACTCAGTTCTTTTTTGTCTGATGCATCAGACACCGATGACACGAAAATAACACGACGGCAATACGAGTGGGATCCTAATGGCTACGTTATGTTCTGTTTGTGCATGGGTAGGAAATCAATAAACCTCGATTGATAAAATTCATGAAATTTTAGACGTGAAATTGTATTATATTATATTAATTGTATTATAATTTGTTGCTGGTATGATTGAGATGTATTGTCATTTGTCTTTCAGGTAGATTTGGAAATCAAGCCGATCATTTTCTTGGCGCAATGGCTTTCGCAAAAATGCTGAACAGAACTCTGGTATTGCCACAATTTAGATTCCATGTAAGCAGCATTCAGTCTCAAACGAGTATTTCATCTTTGCTGGAAATCACATATCATTCATGAAACTTCGTTTAATTACTCGGATAAAATTTTATTCGCTTGATAAACCAGTGGTACGAAAGATTCTGATCACATCTTATTGAATAATAACGTGTCTAAAAACAATAGGTCGCCTGCTGGATCATTGTTTAATGGCTTTTGCACCTTTGTTCAGATAAGGCCATTGTTTATAGAGACACTATTACTTGTTTTTCTTCTGTTGACTTCAATATATTTTGTGAGAATATTTCTCAGGGAATGACGGTTTCTACATTCTAATTAAAGCAACATCACCGATATTCCGAGTTGTTCAAACTCGAAACAATTGAAGAATTCCACCGTGTCATTGAAGCCGAAGATTTTATGGAGCAACTAGCACCGACACACTGGCCTCCTGGTAAAAGAATTGCGATGTGTTGGCAACCACCAAAAAGTGCCGAAAAAACGTGCCGTATGAAAGAAGGTAATATCCTCAAGATTCCCTATTAATCGTACGTAAATTATTATCGTGCACATGCGTAGTTTGCGTGAAGGTAATGTTTTCAGTCATGTCTGTCTTTCCACAGGGAGGGGCGCGTATGGTCCGGCCCCATTGCATTATGTGATGGGACCCCTCCCCACCGTTCAATCTGCAGTCCCACAGATCAGATCATGGGACCTCACCGACCCAACCCCCTCCCCCACAAATCAAATTGCATGGAAAGGAACCCCCCCCCCTCCTTTTTATGTAGCCCATACATCTATTGACAAGTGGCTAGTTGGCCTTCGACTAAAATGTTTCATGTTAATGATGAAACATACTTGACTAAATTTGTAGTCTTTATTAAGCAATGCTTTTTCCAGGCGTGCCTTTCAAGCCATACTGGGATGGCCTCGGGATTGAATTCGATGGGGACGAGGTATACCACATAAGTTATTCAGAGTATGAAAAGAACAAGTGGCACGAGCTGTGGGTATTTTATCTTTTTTCCTACGTTACTAATTGTCAACATTGAATACAAAAAGAACTTTTCTTAAATTTACAGTTCAATTTAGCTATCAAATAGAATTCCGTAAATACTATATATTGAGGTTCCTCTAATTTTCATCTTTAATTCTCACAGGTATCCACCCGACAAATTTCCAGTCTATGCATTAAGAGGAGCACCAGCTACATTTCCAGTCCTTCCAAATCACAGGCAATTACAACGTTACATGAAATTCTCTGAGGGTATCTCCAGATTTGGTGATGAATACATCAGCGAGAATTTCCCAGAAGAAAAATTTATTGGTATTCACCTGAGGAACGGTAATGACTGGGTCAGTAAAACACTACACACAGACTTATTATCATAAACCGAGTGTAAGAATGCACTTTAATAATGAATGTAGCTCAATATTAAGCGATCAAAATGATCAGATATGGCTCCGGAATCAATACACACCATTTGCTTGTCCGCAAAAGGATGTTGATGCAAAGGTGGTCATATCAGATCAATATGCTAGGTATAGTGACGAGCCAAGACTCGTGTAATGATTTTTTTCTGTCGTATTTACATTCATTAATCACATAAGTTTTTAACCGTAGGCAAGAGCCTGTGAAACGGTTGAAGGTATGGACAAATACATGGCTTCGCCACAATGTTTGGAAGGAACTGGTAAAAAAGTCACACATAAAATGTGTTTCCCTTCCACAAGTGAAGTTCTAAGGTTAGTGATTTCTGGTGAAGGAAACGCCCAAACATTTTGGACATTTCTCGTACAATTTTGGATGTTTCCACCGATTTTTAATGAGGTTTTTTCTATTTGTGCAGATTACTCAAAAACGTGGTACTTCAAACGCGCGCGAAAGTGATATTTGTTGCTACCGATAGATTTCCCCTCACAAAGGAAATTGAAAAGCATTTACAAGCTCAAAAAGTAAGTATTCTGTATCCTGTTAGCTCCTATGACTCGGTCAGGTTTATAATGAAAACTATTATATGTACATCTCACAATTTTACTGTAGGTAAGAGTTTATCACATGGACCCAGAATTTCCACTTCATGACATTTACATGCTCAGCAAAGCTGATCATTTCATAGGCAATTGTGTATCTTCGTTTACTGCATTTGTCAAGCGACACAGAGATGTTCATAATCTGCCTTCATCGTTCTTTGGATTTAGCTGATCAAAGTATCCTTCACATCTACTTTTTGAAACGCACCAAATACATCATTGCCTCAAATTTGTGTTGGCTATTCTTTTGGAATTTTGGGGGTAAATGTTAAGCTATATTTTGTTCTGAGTATGTTTGACCATCAACAATCCAAAGTTAAGGATTTGATTTTGTCAAACATATTTTTATCGATTAGTAATTGTGATACAGAAAGAGGCATGTATTGTTATAATTTTATAATTATTATTTTCGCACTCATAAGCGGATTCCTTCAACTTTATGAAGGGAACGCTGACATGAACATTTGTTGATATGAACTTATTATTGTTGAGAATTGTAGTCTAAAACAATTGCTAAGTACATTCGAAACATATTTGATACTCCTGGAAAAAACACACCAGTAAGAAGATGGTTCTATGCCATTTAACTACCTTAGTACACTGTGATAACTCTTGCTCAAAAAGTAACGTTTACATTAAATCGTTAGATCTGGTACATGTGACTTGTGTAATTCAGAAGTTGAATATCGAATACCACATCTGAGGGTGTAAAATAATTCATATCAACAACTTATATTATACCAAGAGGTACACCGGTCGCTTTTTCAATAACAAGGATAGATGTAATAATTCAGAGAATTTTATTTCACTTCTAGACTATTTTACGGTCAATGATGGATATTACCCGGACCTGGTTGATTGTACGTATTTTGCAAATTAATTGGAAAATAAATAATAAACAGGATTAAAATGTATATTGTTATGAGTCGTTCCGTGAAATTTACCCCAAATCCAGGTTCGTTTACTGTGAGCCAGAGACTACTTCACGGCGCATTTCACAGAGCCAAGGGCTTGAACCGTCTCAGGGAAGCGTCCAAGCTCACAACAGTACCCTCCATTCACGGCAATGGGGATTTTAAGGAATAACACCAGGCAAACCCTTGAACGGGCCGTGAAGCCCTTGGCTCTGTGAAACGCGCTGTTGGTTCGCCCTCCTTTCGAATCCTTTTTCTCTCAGCAAGAGAGGATAGAGGAACCCTATAAGCAAATACTTTTGTCACTGGGACTATTCGACACCTTTCATTGCTTGTTCTACATCTTCTAAAGTCAATGGAATATTGTCGCCAAAGTCATCACCGCTTGTTGACTTCTGAACTCTGGACTGGGACTTGACAATAACTGGGGTAGTTTTCGGAGTGGTGTTTGCAGCTGCTACACAACAAAATATGATTTCAAAACACGAGCGTTATTTAGAACCTGCCACGTAGAGACAATTCATTTAGACAGAATACCATCTTCAAATCAATAATGTTTCCTTACCTTCTGGTTTGATGGCTTGCGTTCTGGTTAAGTCAAAATATTCATTAGGATGATTAATTGAGACACTGTCTCTTTCTGCCTTGTGTGTTATTTCAAAATATCGGCCACAAGCTAATTGGTAGTGACCTTTTTTAGCTAAATCTGACACCTGTCAAATACCGGAAATATAAAATACAATGAATTTTTACATAGAGAGGAAGTAAATTTGGCAATAAAGATGGTGGGCAAAACAACATATCAACAAGTACAAGGAACAATCAACAATGCGGGTATGAAATGTACCTCATTAATATCCGTCTTCGTGATGTTCATACTCTGTAGTTTCTGTCTCAACATATCTATGTCATGGTGTCTGAAGGGACAACCTACAGAATGTCAGATTTGATTGATTCATTCAATGAACACTTTTCCCAATATGTCTTTTCAAAAAACGACAATAAAAATGAGCTCACCATGATGATCCCCAACGCCAGGTGCATTTGTGGTTATGATCCTCAAACAGCTCATTGGCGTGTAGTTTTTTCTACCTCCCTCTTTACCGTAGTTATGTCTTATATTGTAGGAATATTGTTTGTCGAACTAAAAAATAAAATGTTCCACTATTATAATTTTCTGCATTAATAATTACCCAGTTTTGACAGGTGAAATCCCCTCTCACCTACCTACCCAAGTACATTTTATGTTTCAACTCTTAGGGCTCAATCAAACGGAATGAATTAGACACCGAGAGTAACCGATTCAATATGGATTCAATCGACTTTAATATGTGTGCATATTCACCCTTGCCGATTTCTGCACTGATAATGTAGATTAGTCGCTTTGGAATTGATTTCTGTCTCAGGAACTTCACACGCTTCAAGTAACGGTAAACGTACAAAACCTCGCAAAATTGTTAGTTATTCAACATGCATACCTTATCTCCGTCAATTAACTTCATGAACTCTGTTTTCCAAAATCGCATGGCCTCTTCCAGTGTCAAACCTATTCCTTTTAAAAAGAGACCGTACTGCTGCCTGCCATGATGACGTAGGTGATGGTTGGCTCGCATGTTCTGATGAAGATGTTGCATGCACAGCGGGAAATCCTTCTTTGCTAGCTGCATTGAAGGCAAAACAAACGGGTTCTTATATTTTTTCAACATTTCTGAATTTTACACATCACAACAATTATTTTTATCTGATTTCATTTCCAAAGAAACACTCTAGTGTTCAATTGTTCGAAATGCTATTTACCCCATCAACCATGTCTGCAGTAATTTCACCAGTTCTTATCTTTTTGGAGTCGTAGTCTTGTCCCAAATACCGTTTGCTAAGATTATTCAACATCGGCAACAGTCTGCCGTCTTCTTCCAAGTTTGGCAATGCTCTAGCTGTAACCTGGTTTACAAAGTATGATTTACTTATGACAACAACAGAACTTTCACCGAAAAGGCAAGGTTCTTCACAAATTACTCAGGTACTCAGGTCTGGTCCGGGGGGGGGGGGGTACTCAAGTCTGG
>JBCAUG010008826.1:0-11228 GCA_038406175.1 Haplosyllis leylae
AATTTTTTTTTTTTTTTTGAAATTTTTTTTTTTGAAAATTTTTTTTTTTTTTGAATTTTTTTTTTTTTAAATTTTTTTTTTTTGAATTTCTTTTTTGGGGACATGAATCCCTGGGGATAGGTTGGCTATGCAGCGGGTGGTATGCCTCTTGCGTTCACGCAGGAGGACTTTCTTGTAAAATATATTTGTATCCGGCCTCTAAACAGCATTGTAAATGACATCTCATCGGATCTAGAATGATGTTAAAATCATTAAAATATTATATTTGTTACCGCCTACATGCGAAGTACGCCGGGAAGGTAATAGTTTCAGTTTGTCTGTCTGTTCACTGGGGGTGGGAGGGAGGGGTACCCAGCTTCTGGTCCGAGGTCCTTTCCCAGTCTCTGGTCTAAGGTCCTCTCCTGGGGGATATACTCCAGTATCTGGTCCCAGTTCCTTTCAAAAGGGGTGAAGGCTGGGGTGAGGGGGAGGGGTGTACCCCTATCCTGGTCCTGACTAGGAGGAGGGGAGGGGGACAGACTGGAGTCCAACCAGGACCAGGATAGGGGTAACCACCCCACCCCCCTGTTGCCCACATATGTAGTATGAGGGAAGGTAACATTTTCACAGGTGTCCGTCTGTCCACAGGGGGGAAGGGGTACCCCCTGGTTCTGGCCAGGTCTTGTCTGACCAAGTCCTGTCCAACCAAGTCCTGTCTGGGAGGGGGTATTCCTGGTCCTGTCCAGGTCCTGTCTGACCGAGTCCTGTCCAGCAGGGTACCTCCTGACAGGATCAGGGGTACCCCCATGGACATGATTGGATGTACCACCTGCTTCTCCAGACAGGATCCGGGGGTACTCCCTCACCCAAGGAGGTACACTACTCCGTGGGTGGTACACCTCTTAAGGTTACACACAGGAGGACTTTCTTCTAATTAGAAAGATTTTCTTAAACAGAAGCTCTCATCTAAATCACCCAGGCAATTATTTATAATGACTGAACAGTTGGCAGTACTAGCTTTTGTTAGCAAATGGCATCCATTGGCTCATGGATTGTTGCGTTCAGTGATCGGTCAGTTAACTGGTCTAGCGTCAGGAGGCGTAACCATCAAAAAGTCAGCAATGCTGAATATTGATGTGATGGTTTTATAAACATCACTGGAACTTTTAGAAATCCATGAACATCAAGAAAACAGTATCTTGTTAGTATCGCATCAGCTGATTTGACTAGAGCAGCAGCATAGGTATTAACATGATAGCTGGCTTTGATACCATTGTAAATTAAACATTAACTTTTTAATGTGCACTTCGGCTTGGAAAGGTAAAATTGAAATGATGTTTCAAGAGTTAGTTTCATTAAATTTTCAGTTTAATAAAAAAAGGACAACAGACCTTCTAATGTTATCTCGAAGTCGAACATTCCTTTTGATCTTTGCGACCAAGCAAAATGAATGGTATATTGAGCTTTCTTAAAAAACCTCCACTGAAAACAATGTCACTTTCGTAACCTTGGTGATTAATTTTTGGATTATTTCAAAACGCGTTCACAGATATGATGAACTCTGATATAAAACAGTGTATTCATTATCAACTCCTTTGCAAAGTGTTTTGTGCACATACCTTTTTGAACCTTCCAGAAAATTGTGCAGTAAGAAATCGAATGATTTTTGAAAATGCCTATAAGATGGTTGCATTACGTCATATGATAAAAATAGCATTTATATTATCATATAACCGCCGTCCATTTAAAAACCAAGCCTGTTGCACTGTGCTTCAATAAAGAGACAGCCGGATAATTAATAGGATCAGTTTTACAACCAACAGCAATGGATGGAGATTTCGCAAGATTTGCTGATAGCCTGGCCCCTTCTGCAGAGTACCTCAGCCGGGGCAATGCAGCAATGGACAAGCTGTTTCGAACACTGCAGGTAATACGAAGCTCTTGCAATATGTGCATGGTAATGATTGAAGTGCATTCGGTCAAAACGATATAAATTGGGACATGCAATGTTATATAATATTGTAATCTTTACTAATGGAAATCTTTGCGAATGGAAAAGGACAAACAGTGCCTGTACTGAAATATTTCTGAATCTATAAGTATCCCTAATTCTTGATTCGATTTTAGACCAATACAAGAGCTAAAATTAACCGGGTGCGTCTGGCAGGTAGTCTCGCAAAGAAGACTTCAGCAAGGTAAGTTATTACAAGGATTTTAATTTTGAACGTAATTTCGTGGCAGATCAAAGTTATCAATGTCGCATTATCGATTCACTAATCTAGGCATGCTTTGACTTCCTTTCTGTCTCAATTGTTTACAGTGTGGAAGTTTTACTAAATAGACACGCCGATTTCTGCTTTGATATTTCAGTGCGTCTCCAGATTATGACGTCGTAGTTTATCTGAATAACGTCACAACTAATGATGAAGTTTTAGAATACTTCATGAACTTCATACAAAGAAACCTGGGCATCAGCAAACAGAGCATCAGAAAGACAAAATTCTCACTGCAGTTCAAACTGGACGGAATTTCATTCGATTTGCTCTTTGCCAAGAATGAAGTAGACACACATTCTACAGGTAAGCAAACTCAATGATTACCTCCCGCGTACGTTGTCGTTTCAGTGTCTCCCTTGATGCACTGGGACAAGGCTTACCCTCGAGAAAGGACCAAACCAGGAAGGACCACTCCTAGGAAGGACCAGAACCACGGAGGACTCGGTACAACCCCGTCTGCCTGGCGTTGGCCTCTAAGCTTTGCCTCCCCAGACCCCTAGTCCCGGCCTCTCCTGGTCCAGCCCTCCTAGAATATGTACCTTAAGAATGGGGATCACGGTGGTACACCTTAAAAGTGAAAGGCTTTCTTGTCGCTCTTGCCTAAACCTTAACTAATATCATAATTCCATCCACAACAATAAAACGTAGGCTCCTATTTGTGACCTATTTGATTTGGGGGAAGGCACCAGACTAAAATGTTCCGATTTTGTGGAGTTGCTCGGAAATTTGCCAAAATGGAAGTTGGCAATGGTACTCCAGAGATGGATATACTGTACAGGAAAGTCGGAATGCTACCTTTCTAGATAAAACTTCGAGTTTTCTTGTATTTTAGCATCAGTTCAAAGAGACCAGCATGCCGGTGTGTTAGAAGACGTCAAGCAGTCTGAGGATCCAGCAATGACAGCCTGGAGGAGAAGTGCTGACATGACTGAAAGTGCTGTAAAGTTTGTTCAGGATCAGACGCTTTTTGCACACAGGGTAACGTACCAAATTCAAACCCCTAGGTATCTTTATCACAAAGAAAGCGTTTTCCTGAAATAGATTGTTAAAATAATTAGAATTTTTTTGTCTTCCCAAAATCAGATGGCTAGATTAGCAAAGCATTGGAACTCCACCATCAACTACGATGGGTACATAAGTGGCAGATCCTCCATCTTTGAACTGCTCGGAATAGACGCGGCGAAAGAAGAGGAACGCTCAAAACCTAGCAACCTTCGTGAAGCCTTCAGGAGGTTTCTCCAAACAGTTTCGAATGTCGACACACAGAGGATTGCCCACTTTCAAACGTACGGCAGATCCGATGTGCCAACTTCTGTTTGGCAGCAAACTCCATTGCTATTGGACCCTTCCAACCCGTACAATAACTTCATGAGAAGGTTCCCTCCCGAAGCGAGAGTTGTTTTTAAGGCTCGAGCTGCAGAGTCTCTGAGGAGATTAAAAAATGTCCACAGTGCCAACGATTTCAAAATGTTGTTTGCTCCGCAATAGAATGAATCAAGTCTAAAGAACTAAATTTGACCGGTAGATACTGGTCATCTGTTTTCAGAATCATTTCAATTTATTGTGAAACATATTTGTGACACATGATTTTTAGATTTTTTCAAAGGGAGGTAGCCAAAAAATGTGAGATATTTTTCGATTATGCCACTTGCTGCTCATGATTTGTCCTCGGTCATAAAGAAACACAAACATAGGCATTCGTAACATTGTTATCTGTAGGTTTATCCAAGATCTGTTATTATCATCTGTTATTAGAGAAATAATTTTGGTCTAAATCAGTATTAAATGGAATTATTATATTTTGATATGTGAACATACTTCATTTCGTCCATTTTAATATGCAAAAATGATTTCTTTGAAATAACATAATATCTATTGAACTTGTTAAACTGAGGGTCAAATAAAAACAGCTTGAAGCTTTACTGGGAAACTTATCCTTGTTTTGCAGGAAAAAATCCCCCTCTTTGTGCAAAAAAATAAATTGGCAAGCGTCAAAAATAGAAACATCTAATAGGTAACAGGTAAATCTAAAAAAGTGTTTTTTAAGCTTCTCTTAATGGAATTGTCGATAAAGATAAAACCATGGACTGAAATATAAACATGGCAGCCGTTCACAAGAAGCTGCTGCAGCCATATTGTATTCCATATTGGGGAAAACAGCTTCAGGAGACCTACTTTGAACCTTGAGTTAGATAACATACGAACAAAAAAAACCACAAAAAAACAAAAACAAAAACGTTTCGAAGCATGAAGAAACGTTTCCAGAAGGTTTGTAAATATGACGTTGCACCTCTTGATGTATTTGTAACAGTAAATCTCAGAGCCAGGACAGACCTTTAAGACTCCCTTTTCCTTTATTTTATGTATTATTTTATGTTTGATGAAGATATCGAGAAGGCAATCCACATGCACGTGCACAAATCAAAAATTGTAAGACCGAGAAAAAACAGAAAATCCAAAAAGAAAAAGAAATTGCAATCACAATGTTTACCACCACCTGCATTTAAAACCGCTATGAGTTTTTACTAAATATGGTGCTAGCAGAATTTAAACTAAACATCGGACAAATAATATTAACGCTGATAATATTGGTAGATGTCTCTAGGTTTATTATTGTAATGTATGATGGAATATAGCACTCGTTTTGTTTATGTACCACTTTCTCATGCAAACATATCATGACCGTGCAAAGCAGTGTTTATTGTCTGTGGTTTCGGGTATCAGTTAATAGGTTCTTTGTACCAGTTTTTTGTAATGCGCCACAAATTATTGTAATGTTGTTTAATGTGTTGGCGCATTACACAACATTTTCAGAGTGGTGGTGGGCACATTACGAAAAACTTGTACCCGGAACTTGCAAACTGGTACCCAGAACCACAAACAAGAACCATTGCTGTTGCCGGCCTCAAATATATCATAACATAGTTGTTCGCTTTGAAGAATAAAAACTTTAAATAAATAGTTTCAATCAACAACAAAACCTTTTATTCTCTGATCTGACGATTAATAATTCAACCACAGCCTGCGACGTATTAGCACTCAGTTTTATGTAGTTGACAAGAACACTGGTCAATGTTTGAACCTGGTTATTGTTTGGGGCAAAACATAAAAAGTTCTCTGGCTTACTCAGAAAGCAGTAAACATAAAAATAAAAGATGCCGGTTTGCATCTCACCAATGCTTCGTTGGGGGTAAAAATATTTTGTTTCATTAAGAGTTCTCAACATAGAACTTCACATTGTGATAAAAATTATGTAGATTGTCAAAGTAGGGCTATTGATCTCTAAGGATTGACGCCCCCTCCTTGTTTTCATCATTAGTACCATGAGGAGGAAATTGAGAATTAGGCACTAAGCAATCAGTTGTCTGCCGCGCTACAACCCCTATTCACTAAATCTGCAACGGTGTGAAACAGGGGTTCAATTGGCCGGGATGCACGGGATCTCGGTATCGTAATTCAAAAGAAATCTTCTAATGCGTTTGTTGATCAGACATTATAGAAATCAATGCATGAAAACACACGACGAGAAAGAAAACCGTGAGAGGAGTTAGACGGAAGCTTGTTGCTGAAGTCACAAATCAACATCTTTACTGGCTGACTCAGCAGCGAACATTTATTTATTCTGCCCTTTTGTAGCGGTTCGTGATAAAATTGCATCCTCTTGTATCTTGAATTTACAGGAAGCAAACATCGAGCTAAATTTCAATCTTTAGCACAAGTTCTAAATGAATTTACAAGTTCTGTACTGACGTGGAAATTCACTCGTTTCCCGAAAACTAACTTTGATCAACACAGCTGATCAGAAAGTAGGTCACATTGATAAATTACTTCTTTTTTTAAAAATGATCATCAACGTATGTGTTTAAAAATTGTGTCACCTCGTTAAACTTACCCATAAGTATTACATTTGCTTAGATGTCGGATTCATTCTCTAGAAGCAGAAAGACACAGACCAGCTCACTTGGCTCAGTAATGGCTGGATCTATGGACGGTTATTTAACACAGCTATCAGACAATGCGGCACCTTCCGATGAATATATTAAGCGTGGAAACCAGATGATGGACAAACTGTTCAGAGCATTACAGGTACTTTGGAAATTGTTTTCCCTCTAAATAGGGTGAATGATGCCATTGAGATAAATTTCTGAATTTTTAACCAATACTTACATTTTAAATTGTAAACTGCTTGAAATATTGATTTTTAAAAAAAATCACTAATTCACCCTTTGTTACCATTCACGTATGCATAATAATTGTAATAATTTCAGTCAGGTCTGTTTCTTCTTAACCTTATTTAATCCTTGACTCTTGTTGTATCTCACTTGCCCTTACCTCACACACATTTTAGTGTGATGTTGCTGCACATCATTTGCAAACCAGTGCGATTCTAATGTGCCAATTCTTTATTCTTTTAACATACATCAGGCAGACGGCACATACAGTATTGATAGACTACGTCTCGCTGGTGGACTCGAAAAGAAAACATCAACGTCACTGAGGTAAAATATTCTACAACAGAAATCTTTAACATTACAAAATGATAAATTGACATAACCTTTTTCCTGCAGGGTACAATCTGAAAAAAGATCGTTTGTGACCAAAAGTTAAAGTCTCATTATCAATGTGGTAGATTTGCGTCTTGTCAATTCGCGAATTGGCCTCATTGTCTTTTGCAATATTTTCGTTTTTGTAAAAGTGTTAACGTACCTCACTGGATAAAGCAAAATGTAGAAATGATCAAATACTTTGCTTTACCCTTTTATCTTGGTAATTCTTTCTCAATTTTGCAGCTCTTTGCCAGATTACGATGTGGTGTGTTTTCTCAATGACGTGATGCCTGATATAAACGTCTTAAAGCACTTCAAAGGAGTAATTCGCCGCGAGTTTAATCTCAAGGGGAAGAAGAAGAGGGTCCGCATCTGCATCCACTCCTTGCAGTTCGCCTTACAAGGAGTGGAATTTGATTTATTGTTCGCAAAGAATATGGTCCCGAAAAACAGTAGAGGTAAGTAAATTTATTGTTCGTATGCAGGTTGGTAATAAATTGAATCGGGTCTGTCTCTCCTTTGCTCTGTGTGTCCGTGTGTCTGTTCAGATTGTAACTTTTGAGCCAATGTAACTAGGAATTTTATTTAGAGTGTAGAGGTACATCTTGACCATTAAAATTTAATTATCTGGGTCATTTGGTTCAAAGTCAAGGTAAAAAATAAGAAAAAATATAATATTTTACCTAATCTTTGCACCTTCAAAATGTTCTTGTCAAGGTCAAGGTTAATGAATGTCAAAGTCACATCAAGGTCAATTTTTAAATATTTTCGTGATCTATGTGTTACACTTTTGACTGAAAAGCATTCTCATCTCACTTTTTCACATGTTTTCGTAATAAATTGAATGTTTATTCCGGTTTAGAAAAACACTTTTGCACACATTAGTGTCGCCAAGCAACGGAATCAGATCACATTTGAGCAGACTCCTTTGTGAGATCACCGAGTGTGGATTTACTTAATTTTTAAATTGCAAATATGTTTCAGTCACCTTTAAAGAAGCAAATTTGTTAATTTGTTAAGATTGAATATTACTGCAGGATCACCCACTGAAGTGCAGCATGCACGTTTGTTGAAACTTATCAAGAAGTCAGACAACCCCCTGGAAGCTGCTGCTATGAACACTGCTGGTCTGACGGAAGCGGCTGTGGAATTCGTGAAACAACAAACCACATTCGTTCACAAGGTAATACTTCTGAAATAATCAGTAACAGATCGACGATAAATTATGTAGAATGACAACGGATGAAGAGAACAGGGCACATTCCTAAATTGAAGCGCCCTCCTCAGTCCCCACCCTCCGCCATACTGAATAACAAATATATGATGAAAAAATGTTGATTGATTCTCAAAAAGCATCAGTTGTATTTCTGGTGCAGAAGAAATGATTTGGTGTGAGCTTTTGATCTGTCAAAAATAAAAGTGTTTTTTCTCTTCCAGGTTGCCAGGTTGGCAAAGTATTGGAATGCGACTATCTCATGGTCACCTAAGATAAGAGTCAGTGGAAGATCAACCATCTTTGAATTATTGGGCATAACTGCCGGTATAAATGAAGAAAAGAGGGCAAAACCTTCCATCGCGAATGCATTCAAAGCCTTTCTTGAGATGGTTGCGTCATTGAAAAGTCAAAGTATCACTCATTATGAATTTTATAATCAGTCTGATGTCCCGAATAAAATTCTGAAGAAAAAACCGCTAATTCTGGACCCAAGTTCTCCGTATAATAACCTCATGTGTGGGTTTCCCCGCATGGTTATGCAATTGTTCAGCGAATGTGCAACAGAATCGTTAGGTTCGTTTGACGAAGATATTGACAGGGCGGTCCACATGCATAGCGGCAAACCTAAAGTTGTAAGACCGAGGAAAAACAGAAAAACCCAAAAGAAAAAGAAATTGCAATCACAATTTTTACCACCACCTGCTTTTAAAACCACAATGAGTTTTTACTAAATATGGTGGTAGCACAAATATACCATAAAATAATTGTAAGACATTCGCTTTGAAGAATAAAAACTTAAAATAATTGAGATTTCTCTTACTTTAAATCTGTCAAAATATTCCAATCAATAATAAAACCTCTTTATTCTCTGATCTGACGATTACCAATTCAGCTACAGCCCGCGGTAAAGTGCTCTGGCTTACTCAGAAAGCAGTAAACATAAAAATAAAAGATGCAGGTTTCTGTTTCCAGCTCATTTATGTTTCACTAAGAGTTCTCAACATAGAACTTCACATTGTGATAAAATTATGATCTGTGAGTCATAAAATCATAAATGTCTCTTCACTTTTCAGTTTAATCTTATTTAGGCTGGATTCGATCATTTTCTTTTGAATTAAGAGGCACAAACTTGCCAATTGAATTCCATGATCCGCACCTTTGCAGTTTTAATCAATAGGGGTTGTAGCGCGGAAGACCATTGATTTGTTCAGGCATCCTTCCCAATTTTCTCCTATTGCTTACTTTACATAATGTTTAACGTGTCACCAAAGTGAAATTCGTCACTCCTGGCCTGAACATGCTGTCTGCTACTCAACCAGACCCTTCTTTATAAAACGACGATCCCTTCAAATGCTCTTGATAACAATTTTAATATATTTTCATAAAGGTAGAAGGGTTTTGAATGGTTTTCTGGAATATATTTTAAAATTCTGTTACGTAAGGGAGATTTCGAAGCTTCCAAATATTTATAATGCAACGTTTTGCACTTAAGTTCCAAAGTATGTCCGTCAGTTTGTCTGAAGTTAAAAGCGTCATTTTGTCACGATCTCTTGAAACCAAGATGACACAAACAATTAAAGACAAGAAATATTTTCACATAATATGAGTGGTTCATTGATCTGATAAGATATCAAAATGTTTTGGAAAGAAAACCATTTCAACAGATAGCACATATTTTCGAACTGATTTATTTATTTTTTGAAATGAATCAATGTCTTCGGAACAGCCACTCTCAGTCACCCTGAGTGAAGTTCAGAAAATCCGTGTGATTTTTAGCAGATCAGAAATACATTTAAGCTTTTACAATGATTGTCTTGGGACAAATAATTAAAGAATTTATTTGATTCAAAAATAATCTTGGCCAATTATTTTGTATTAGGGACATCCAACCTGTGTTGGAATTCTTCCAGTTGACTTAGGATGCCTCTGGTATTTACAGATTTCCAACACTGTACGTCCTCCAGAGCCACTTTCTGTTGGAAAATCTGTGAATATCAGATCCATCCTTCGGTTAACTAGAAAAACTCTTTTCTCATGGACTGCTGAACATATTTTTTGACCTCAAAATCACACAGAATTTCTGAACTTTACTCAGGGTGTCAGTGATCAAAGTAAATCGGGTTAGGGAATTGTACATTGATTAGTTGTACTCAATCACATGTCGATATCAGAAATGAAAAAGGCTACATCAAAAGAAGTCCAAAACAGAACTATTGGCAACATCCTTTGTTTGAATTTTTTCTTATTGAATTCTATGAAATCTACAGAATCTATAAAATTTGTATAATACTATTTTCATTAATATTAATTTTCCAAATTGTTAAACATAGTATTCTACATTTTCTACAGAATCTATGGAGTACTATATTTAGTAATTTAATTTTTGAAATGGCTAAAAATAGTGTTCTACAAATCTATAGATTCTATAGAATTCTATTCGGATAAACTAAATTATCTTTCACCAAAACAATCAGAATATATGATCATTGAACACATAAACATCTGAGACAATTTAGGAAATTAAAAAGACCACTTCGGGAAATTCTACTTTTCTAATGGACAATAAGTCAATCATGATTTATTATGGTTTCTGCTGATAAATGATCCACATTTTGCATTACAAATTGCACAACATTTGAGAAACAGGCTAAATTATGTTTGGGAAATATAGAGTTCTGTACCCCCAATTAATCTCCTTGCAGGTTGATCCTTCCTCGGGAGGTGGGTGAAGGGGGGGAGGGGGTGGGAGACTGAAACCTGCCCCATCGCATCGAGGGATAGATTCCGAGCGTATCATGGAAAAGGGGTCGCCACATGGACAGAATCACACAGCGGTACATTTTCATACCGTAGAATGTTTGAATTGGGATGAAAATGAAAAGAAATATTTGCCTTTTTTGTTGCTACTTTATCCTCTACAAAACACTGAACAGCATTCAGGAAAAAAAAACACTTATGTAACCAGTCGCTGTAAATTTAAGATTTGTGTCTTACACCGGTGTCATGATATGAACCGACCCCCCCTTTTTAGGGCCCCACTTTTATCATAAATATTGATTTTTTACGAACTAAATTACTTTTTTAGTGTTAATGTTGAAGTGTTAAATGTATTTAATCAAAACTAATTTACTTATAATAATTAAACAAATTTAATTTCATGAATTCCAATTTTTTTATGGATAATAGTCAAATTTGACCATGTAATAAACA
>JBCAUG010008837.1:0-11228 GCA_038406175.1 Haplosyllis leylae
GATAATGAAACACACCCTCTCTACCTGTACCTGGATGAGCAACACTGGATCATAAGTAACAGGGTAGAATTTGTATAAAAGCATATGCATTGAAAAAATCCCATCTATGTTTAACAAAGTCTCCATTTGTTGTTTTAATTTCAAAATGCTTTTGCATCTAATCATAAAGTAGTTACGGTTGTTACTTTAAAAATTAATTTAAATATATACAACAAAGTTTGCTCACATAAAGATAACAAAATGAGTACATAAGTCTCGTGGCAGGCTGAACAAGCAAAATGTCCAACAGTCAAATGTTTGGAAAGTGCAGCACCACAGCTGATTCCGTGAGGATCCTGCACGGGTGATGATGCGAAGACAGCAAGGGATTAACTAACCAAATTAGTCTAATTAAATCTAAATGCAGAGATTACTATAGTCCAAAACAGGGGGGTCTACAGAAAGAGCTACTGTTCTCAAACAATTTTAAAAGTAAATAAATAAAGAATTCTATACCTTTTATTGTAAAAGAGCCAACAACACCAACAACGACAACCACAGACAACATGCCTCCATAGGTTCATTTAAGCTATGATCCAAATAAAATCTCAAAATCTGCAAACGCCTGTGTCCTATTTCAGATCAATTTTTATTAATTTTGTAGTTTCGTGACGGTGAAATACTTCTGAAGAGTACTGATTACGCATTGGGCACATCACCATTAGAGGCTGGCATGGAATGGACCTCCTACCTTGATTCAGTCAACCCAACTACTATCAATTTAAAGATTGTATGTGAATGTAAGTGCAGGATAAAACAGTACAAATTACTCATTTCTATGAAAACTAAAATCGTCTAGAATAAGAGGTACTGAAAGTTGTTAATCAGTGAACCTTTGAACTATTCCTAAAATACCTTTTTGGCAGGGTACAACTTTGCCAAGTTTGCTGCAGTTACAAATAATGCACCAGCTAAAGTAGGAAACGATCTCACCTTAGACTATCTGTATGAAACTGCTGGTCAGCCAAAAGAAGATCTTATTAAGAAGTAAGCCGTCAACAATTTGCAGATAGACTTATGGAAAAGAAAGATTGCATAAATTACGTATTTTAACAGCTTGGTATAACGTAAACACTTGCTTCAGAAGCCTTTTCAATCTGATTATTTCCAAGTATGAAAGCATTTTACGACAAAATAGGTTTTATGTAGTTATTTTGTCTTTCCATGAAGATTACATTTCATTGTGAACGTTTGCCGTATTCTGTGCTGAAAAAGATACAAATGTCACTAGATGTTCATTCTTTAATGCAATTAACGCCACTACAAATTGCAGATGCACATGGAAAGGAAAACCGTGTTCAGTCGACGACAATTTTAAGCGTGTAATGACGGATTTAGGAAGGTGTTACACCTTTCATCATGAAGATTTATTTGTAGAACGTGCAGGTTAGTGGGATAAATTCCTGGTTCCCGCATTTACTGAAAAGTGAAAAAATACGTCATTCATTCCAGAATATTATATCTAAAACCTGTTGTTCAGAAAAAAATCCGAATTGATTTTTCCCTTCTTAAAGGTCCAGGCTTCGGTTTGACACTCACGCTAAACATTGAGCAATATGACTACACGAGAGATCCTTCATTTGGAGTAGGAATAATGGTACTTGTAGCATTGTAGTGCAAATGCTTTCACTTTAATCTTTGAAAAGCATTTATCCTTAACAAATTAACATGATACATAACACAGACCATTTCAAGAAAATCTCTGGAAACTAGAATCATGCAATGATACGATCCAACGATGGGTGTCGTGACACAGAGGCAATCGTGCTGTTAACCAGAGCCGCTCTTTCTCCAGGTCCTCCTTCACCAAGAAGGTGACATACCAGTTATGCAGGGCAGAGCCTTTGCAATATCTCCCGGACTCTATACAATGGTTGCTGTGGAAAAGACCGAGGTACGAAACCTACGTACTTTTTTGTCAGATTTTTCCTGAGAGCAATGCTTCTAACCACATTTTCTACTTTTACCCAATAAAGGTTGAAAATCTGGAGCCGCCTTGGGGCAACTGTACTGAAGAAAAACCAATGTACTACGACAAATTTACGGTGTCAGCATGTCAAATGGATTGCGAGACTAAGCTAGCCAGAAACAGGTGTAGCTGTTTGAACATCAACATGCCTAAGAAAGACGATGGTAAGTACAGAAACATCTCAAAACTGCGGAATTTAGCTTATCTGTAGCAGTTACTTACCAAACATAACTTTACGATTTTCTTTGGCACAGGCTTTAAATACTGCACTATACAACAATACAAAGAATGTCTCAAGACAGAACTTGGCGAAGCTAGGAAGAAGTCAGACTTTTGTGTTTGTGGGACCCCTTGCCTGGAAGCCCTCTACGTTTCCTCTTTGTCCTTCGCTTCTATCACAACAACCGAGGATAGTATTAAATCTCGACAAGACGCCGAGTCCTATCAAATGGAAGCAAATCTGGCTCATGCCAGAGAGATGGCTTTCAGACATAAAGAAGAAAAGTACAAGGAAACAATGAGAGTCTTTCACATCACTGAAACAGAGGTTAATTTTATTTTTTAATATAAAAATTTGATGCAAGTACTCATGTCTGCCCGCGTTTGCTATGACTATAACTTGTGAACTTCCTTTTCAATATGGAGGAGTATGTCTAGCCGTCAACTTCATCATACCGTAATTATGAAATTATTCGGTGACCAAGTACTCAGATTCATTCCAAATTAAACCTGTTCCAATTTACTTGCAGTTTACTAGAATGATTTGGACAGCAAAGGCCTTGCAAAATGTGCTGAAAATAGAAGGTGAATCTGTGAAAACAGCCATCGAGGCAGTCCACGAGGACTGTCACTGGTTCACGACTCTGTTGTACTCTACGGCCCAGACCCTATATGGCGCGGTCTACATGCAAACCATTGAGTTTTCCACTATCGTCAAGGCTAATCTACTAAGTGGTCTAACTTTGTTCAAAAATGAACTGGAATCAGTAATTCGACCTCGTTCACCTGAAGAAAAACAGTATCTTAAAACCCGAAAGGGCACGCTTTACTTCAGGCTCTATAATGCAAAGATCTCATTAGACAATGTAACATTCAGACTAGACAATGCTACTGTGTTCATAGATGAGGAAAACAGAACTTCTTACTCAGGAGTTGATGTTACCATGAACGGAGGAAACCTGTCTAGTTCATTCTTGTCAGTATGGTTACCGGATGAACATTTCTGGAATCATTCCTCCGAAATTTGGTTGACACTATCCACAGTCAGGTGCAGTATTTTAATGTCTTGTCAGTATCCCTTAAGATGGAATACAGTCATCTCAGACAACACAAAAGGCTGTTTTGTGATTTTCATGCTTTTCCTTTGAGATTGAAATCTGTAGCTCTGTAAACATTCCTTCTCTGATATCAATTCCATACTCTTTTTTAGATCTGCCTATACCAGAATCAAATCTACAGTCGATGATACATCGGCTTCGCTGCGTCATCTGAGGTCTACCATACAAAATCTCAGCGACAACGCATACATGATACATTCCGCTAGGATCGGTAGTTTGCTGAGATTAGCTCGTAGGACTTGTGCATGGTGCACAACACTTAATCGTCAGTCCCTTATCAGTTACTGCAGAGAAAATTTACTTCGTTACCTAATAAAGGCCCAAGATAAATTGCAGACAATAGAGGATGAGCTTCATCTTGTGTACAAAGATTTTTTACGGGCTTTAATCAGGCGATCTAACAATGTACTACAAGAGATTCTCACGCGCAGGTTGCCTTCCATGACAGAACTAGGTTCTTCCATTCACTCAGGAATTCAATCAGAAATGACAATTCACCTTAAAGAAGCGAGTGATCTAGTGCTAGAGATGCTGAGGCTTATTACGCCAAAGTGTTCTTCGGAGCTTGCAAAGTACCAAGAGGAGCACGTTGACTCTGGTCAACGAGTCGAGAGGAACACAGAAGACATAATCAAACGGGCCAAGGAGGATTATATCAACATGGTTGATCTGCGTAAAAAGTACATGGCTACAAATAAGACCCTTCAGTCAGTCGCGAAATCAGTTGATATAGACCAAACCGTTTTGGCAATAACAACCAAAATAAGTCAAATTCAGGACTCTCTGAGTGACAGAGTGCTAGCCGCTGAAAGGATGGTAAATCATATCAACGCATTGTATTATTGGATCTCTGCACAGCTTAATGATTCCTATCTAATTGAAAAAAGTCAGTACTTCGAGCTGTTGAACATCACGGAAGTAAAAACGTCTGAGCCTTCCCCCACGGACCTACACCAGCTCCACAAGCTCAAACCGAGCGATGTTGCCACAGTAAGTGGATAGCCATTTAAAAATACATTGTTACAGAATGCCCAACAAAATTTTTACTCTCATTTTCATTTCATTTTTCCTTTAAACTGTTTTTCATTCTTGTTTCTGTCCCTAACCAATGATAAAAGGCATAATCTCACCTGGCAGAAGGGCCCGTTCACACCGAGCGTCAGCGGCAGCGTCAAGAAAGGACCACATTGAATTATAATTGTATCATACTCACCAAGCGTCAGTGGCATCGCTAGCGGCATCACTCCAGAATCAGTCCAGAACCCATTTGATTTTTTGACGCTAGCGATGCCGCTGGGTGTGAACGGGCCTTAAGGTTGGTGAAAGCTGACCATACCCCCGTATCTGATATTTAGATCAAACGTCAATCGGCGAGATATTGGGATTGGTGTAGCACTACAAAAAGGCACTTCCGAGTTGTTACTCATGCACCAAATCAACCATTGCTAATAAATCAAGATTTCAAAAATTAAATTGATACCATTTGTAAAATTTTGTGATTTTGATTTTGTAATAACACGGTCCTTCAATCAATTTTCACAGGCCTCCCTTACTGTGGGTGTGGTAGGTAGATATCTGTAGAAGAAAAATGATATGTGTACATTTTTTTATTATCCTGATTATTTTATTTCCAAACGCAAGCCTTAGCGATATATGACGGGCATTTGACTGCTGTATATACCAAACGTGTAAATTTTCTGTAAAACTGTCAGAAAAGACATGAATGTGGTGCTTGGCGTTAATTTTACCTATTTTGGCCTACACTTCTGTTCCCAACCCTATGAATGAATTTCTGTAATGATATGTATATTATCTCGATGTTAAAAGTACGGGATATGGGGTCTTTTAGTTTTATCTGTTTTCATGTACCAAACCTATGGTATCAAATAGTTTGCAAGCAGTGCACAAACATATATGACAAATATGACAATAATTTCTGTAATTATGTAACACCCCACCCGGTATTTGGATGCGCACGCTACGTTATCCATGAATACCTTGTATGGAAAATAAAATTTCTTTATCTTGTAGCTATGTAACAAAATTCCTTCTCGGTAAACTATCAAATGTTCATGCACGATGTTCCCGCATTCACCTTCCATATTGTCTGTCATTGTGACTTGGTAGTGTTGAGAAACAAATATTTTGTACAATCCAATTTGTTTCACATTTTAACTGGGTCTCGCTTACAACGACTTTCGAAAATGCTGTAAGCGGTTTTAGTCAAAACGAAGTTTTTGAAGTTTTATTAATTATTTTGGTGCAAAGAAATCAACTCGATGTTACCGATTTCGTCAAAAGCGGGTCCCAATGTACTATCTTCTTCCAAAAGTGCAACCTCCAGCTTCACAATTTAAGACAATATGGTAATTACCTATTCATGTACAAACAGTTCTTTTTAGACGGTTAAAGGTTTGGGATTAATCTGCATTAAACTAAGCTATTTTCCGTAAGTGTCAACTTTTCATATTATTTCAACAGGAATTCTGGAAAAAGAAGGAAACGGATATGGCCAAGATGCGGGGTAACATGGGTAAACAGTTAGAAGATCTCACACAGGCTGTTGCTGTGGGACAGAAGTACCTTGATGAGTTTGTGAGCGACAATCAAATATCGGAAGCATTTTACAAGTATTTATATGTGTTCATACATACGCATCACATCTTCACTGTTACAACAGTTAAATTTGAATAACTCGGCAATTTTTTACCAATAATAATTTTTATTCGTCATCACTGTAATATTTAATCCTACTTTTACACATTCTAACTGATAAATCACATATTTCTGTGAAAAATGCTGAATTTCAGTGGCACACATAACAAAGTCTCATTACACTTAAATTATCTTACTTCAACTAGCCGCCCCCTCCCAATTTCATCAGGGAGTGTCGCCCTTAAATTACAGTCTTTAGTCATGCATCCAATAGCCATTGAGTACAAAAGGTGACCGACATACAGAGACATACGGATGGACAGACCTTATAACTTAGTATATCATTAACAGTTCTGAATCGCATTAGGCTAATTAGTTTGTTGAATTCTGGTAAACCTCAACAGATTGGTACAAACGAAAAGACTGTGAAACTAATTTTAGACAACGCCACCACATGAATTGCGAGTAAAACAATACTTATCGTCTACCGTTTTCAGAAAAAACTTTCTACAAATGGACATATTTTACAAAGCCTTAACCGACAAGAAAGTGATTCAACAAAAAGCATACGAGTATCCTGCACTTCTCAGTAAGTATACATTGAGGCTTACGCCTCAAAACTGAAACTGAAACTGAACTGATAAGACTATGTATTCCTTGGCTTTTTCGTAGATCAAGTTCACTAAATAATATTTCTGTATGACTTTGTAACCTTTGTCGGGAGTTCTAATCTAAAATTCAACCCCGGGATATTTCTTTGTATGCTAGTCAAAGGAAAGTCCGTGATAAAAATTATTATAATAATCACCGTGGTATGCCCAAGAAAGGCGTAGCGAGCGAATTCAACAAAGGTTTTGAACTCAAGATTAGTTGTGGCTTTTATGGGATTAATGGTCTTATCTGGACGCAGTTTAATTACTTATTTTCATCATCTAGGCGAACTTGGAGGACTTCTGGGTCTGTTACTAGGAGGAAGTATCATCACTTTCTTTGAATTCATTGACGTCTTTCTCTACAATGGAGCTGTGAAATGCTCTGAGAGAAGAGATCGTGCCCAAGCTCGACGCCAGGAGGATGTTGAGCGCAACTACAGAATAAAACAGCAGCACATGGAAGCAAACGGCTTTGGAAAAAACCCGGCGGGATGGAGATCCCAGAATCCACACTCTTCCTCCGGTCCGTACGCGAGTCACTGGGCCTAAGAACGATAGTCACCATCGTGTCTTGGTGGTCTTAAAGAAGGTTAAAATGGTAACGGACACAGGAAAGGACTGATGGTCTTGTGAAAATACAAAATGTAAAAGCTGAACTCCACACAATTCAAGTACTTTCATACTACCGAGTAAGGCCACAGTCACAGATTACGTGATCCTCAATTTCCAACTGATTAAATTTGTGCAAGTAATTTAACAATGACTTCCAGTTCTCGAAACATTGTGTCTTTATTATAGCACCAAATTCTGTACTTTGTGCCAAAATCACAACCATACCAAAAGTATCCACACTGAAGACTTGCAAGTGCTACTTCAAAACATTATAACCGTATCTTCTCCCGCAGGCAGCATCATCCTGAATAAAGCTAGGTTATTGAACTAAATTGATCTCACTTCGTGTGCATCTGCATTTGCTTTAAATAATTTCCGATATCTAAGTCAACTCTTTCTTTTCGTATTTTTATAACTTCCAGCCAAAATTTTGGTTTTTTTCATGTTTTTGTTAATAATATTTTTAATGTAATAATAAGTTTCCAGCTTAAATTTTCCAAGAAGAAAATGGTCATATGTTTGCAGGTCAAAAAATGTTAAATGGTCAGAAAATGTCCACACATAAATAGGAAATCAATTAAAGAAGATGCACATGCCTGCTTGCTTACCTATCGACTTCAGAACGAATTCGAAACACGTCGACACATTCTTCATAATACTAGTATTTGAGAAATTATGTGGACAAAACATATTATTAGACAAAATGTCCTTATTAGCTGGAAGAGGATCACATACAATTAAATAAATGTTTCAGTCGTTTGGAATAATTTTCACCAATTCAAGATAGAATTCAGGCTCCTATTTTCTATGGAACAGTTTATCATATCACAAAGTGTTAATTGTAGTGTCACTGTTGTTCCGTGTAATTAGTATCCTTTGAAAGAATCATAGATCCTAGCGCACCGAAGAATCCTCCATTCTTCACAAAATGTAAATTGACCCATTCATTCTGTTAATTACACAATGTAAAGATAAGTGTTTTCGCAATAAAGTTCATATCATTTGCATCAATGTTGCAGAGCAATGTTTATCTCAGATTGTATATGTTGGATTTATCCTGGGTTTATTTACTATATCCCTAAGCAGAAATCTATAAAATAATGTGGAGACCTTACCTTAGGTCTCCCAAATCTCCTTTGATACAAATGTTGTGCAAGCACGCTCCTGGTGTGGGGAGAGACTATGAAATTTCCACACATATACACATTGTGGATGTTTAAATTGGCAGCATTCAGTTGAACCAGCTGAGCCATGTTTCGACACAACAGTGATAAGAGGCTATGCAGTACATCACCATCTTTAATTTGATCTGAACAAAACAATTTAAATCCTCTTAAAAATACAAAAGTGGACATCCAAGTACAACTATAATCCTTTTTCTGAAAACTACCTTTACACCCTCACACCCGTATTTTGAGTACATTGGAGATTAATCGAATGAAAAGGTTCATACATGAGGAATCGAACAATAATTGTCAAACAACGGAGGCAAACTAAACATAGGTTACAATAATTCCATTCATATTTCATCCTCCAATTTCCCCTTCATCCTCTTTTATCTTCCATTAAGTAATGAGGTTGTCCTAAACTGAAAAACATTAGTTACTCCTCTTGGAAGGAAACTGATTTCATTACACTGTTTGTGATTAAATGTGGAGTGATCCCAAGAAAACATTTCAGTGTAAGATTCCTCAAATATATTCAAAGAGGGAGCACATAAAATAATAAGAAATCCTATTTTTATCAATTTTATAAGGGATACTGGCATGATAGTTTCTCCGGTTAGGACACCTCTTAGTTTTCAAACAACACAACAAATAATTTTCAGTAACTTACCTCTTGGTTTTTGAAGAACAGCTCCAAGAGGAAATCCAACGCAATCTTCAGTGAGGACAGAAAACCAATCAGGTGAGCCAGTCTGGTCTCTCAGATCAGGCGTTCCTAAATCTGCTGTTCTACCATCACAGTTACTCGCCAATTCCCACAAGTGTTCGTAGTCCTAAAAACAAAAGAATTTTATTAATGTATATAATTGAAAAAAAAACTAGCAAAAATCAGTGCATTGAACAATATGGCAATAGTGTCCCACAGTAATAACATAGCGATAAAAATTTACCACAATCACAATCACTGTGTTAATCACTTAGTGGATTACGGAATTGCATTGTGTACATTATACCTGCGAATTTGTGACTAACTTTCCTAAAATATTGAAGTACATTCCACCGAAATCGCTGTGGTCGACGTAATAGCAGTTTTCATCTTCGTCAATCTGCACAAGCATGAAAATGATTTCATTCAATCTGTTTTCTCTGAACACCAGTAAGTCATTTTCATTCAACGTAACCTTACAAAGCTATCTTGTGCATTAATTTACCTGTAACAATACAAAGCTGGAACCACACATTGCAAGAATGCACGGCAACTTGACGGTTCCGCACTGGATTCCCTTCCGTTCCTCAGTGACTTCCTTCACCACTTCGTCGGGACAGTTTGTGGCATGGTATTTCGTGTCGCTGTAGGGTAGCCGCGCCTTTCTGAGGATCAAGACTTCCTGGCACTGCTTTCTAATACTCAGGAGCACATCTTCCGAGACCGGGTAAAACGTTTCTTCGGGGGACAAATTTCTTCCAATATATGCCAGGGATTTGGCAAAACAATCCCATTCACAGAGAACCTTACATCTAAAAAAAATTTTATACTGTTAAAACACGTACGCAAAGGAGGATATCATTTCCGCAACTTCTCAGTACTGCGTTTAATTCCTTTAGTTGCTGGTAAAAATATACTGCAATTCATATGTCTATCATTCTTACTTTTTGTTTTCCAGTGTAGCGAGTGGATTTTCACCACATATAGGCATTTTCACCTGAGGTGAAACTTTTGTCAAACAGAAGCACCTCAAGGGTGTTGGTGGACAAGCAATTTGTCTTGGGATTCCCCTATCTACTCTGATTTTCACTACAGGCACAAGTGATAAGTTGATAGACTGTTCCTATATTACCAGATATGTAGGAGTGGGTTCTCCTGTAGGTGTAAATATAGGAGCATCTTCTCAAGTGAAATACCAAAATAGCACTGGGTCCCATTTGTAATACATGCAAACAACTGAAACTCCAGCAAAGGTAGTCATTGAAACTGGGCCTACTTCAATTGGAACCCACAGTAATGTACTGACTGGAGACCAACACACAGAAATCAATGGCTTCACATAGCCACAGCAACACCAAATATAAAGGGTTTGTTCTGTCCTTGATTTTAACTTAGATCTCTCTAATAAGTCAATACACCAGCACTGGCTATTTAGTGTGTAGTTTCGTGTAATACCGTCAGCCCATAAAGAAATGCATTGGTATCTTCCATCTATCAAGGAAATTAACGTCTCTCACTGAGGCCAGATCTCAAAGAAATATTTGAGAGGCCAAATTTTGCAATGTCTTTTCAATTGAAAAGGCAATAACTTTAATGTTATTAGACCATATGCTACCGCTGCATCAAGGTCTTGCCTGTGTTAATCTGTGTGTGTCATTTCCTTTGTATAAATTCATATATTTCTGTATGTATTTGGAAGGGATTGCCCATACATTGCTCCTCGAAAAAAATAGCCCTGTGATGGGGTGAGGTGGTTTAAGTTTAAATAGTGTGTCAAAATGTCAAAAAGATGTCAAGTTATCAAAACGATGTCAAATGTCAAAAGGTCAAACATCTGGACTATGGATGTCAATGTTGTCAAATTTGATGTCACTTATGAAGCTCATCAAAATTGGTTAAAAATGCTTTCTACGAACATTTTGAGGATTTTTAGTGACCTTTTTTTTTGATGCCCTGCAGCACTGCCTTAAGTGTGTTGCACATCCCTAAAAATTGTACCATCATATAGCCTAGTTGTGTGATCGTATCGTCTGAGTTAGTGTTTGTGTTTGGAGCCTCTGTTTGAGTTCCAGGACACTGCTCGCGCCTAAA